>PVHP010008815.1:0-52182 GCA_004024765.1 Zapus hudsonius
TTTTCGAGGCAGGGTCTCACTCTAGCCCAGGCTAACCTGGAATTCACTATGTAGTCTCAGGGTGGCCTTGAACTCATGGCGATCCTACCTCTGCCTCCCAAGTGCTGGGATTAAGGCTACTCTGTCTTCCTTCTCTTGGCCTCAAATTTGCCATGCTTTTACCTCAGCCTCCCTAGTGCTGAGTTGAAGGTGTTCTTCATCATGCCCAGCTGTTAATTTTCTTTCTCCTATGTCTAGTATATAGTTCATACATGTGGTTATGGGCAACCTCATTTTGTGCAGTACTGAAGACTATGTTGACGTTTCTGTTTACTTTTCCTAATATTTCATTCAATCCAAATTATTTACTTAGAATCTTGGTGTCTTCTGGAGCCCTCACCTAAAGTTCATGTCTTATTTCTAAAACAGGTTCTTATTATTATTCAACTTCAGTGTCGGTACAGACAAGCAACTCGTTGTTGAGGTGGCTTTTGATGCTTCCTTAGAGAATACTATTTCAGGTTCTTCTTTGTACTAAGGACTTAACAAGATCAGGATTTTGAAAGGCCCATCCTGGCCTTTAAGACTGGCTGTATGAAAGTGTTCAGACACTGGCTTCACCCATACAGAGTGCCCCAGAGCATGCATTTGCTCCGTTTGATCACCTTTCAGGACAAATGGGCATCATGGAGGCTGGGTTGCTTAGAATTCAGTAATTTTGTTTTAAACAACATCACAGGGCTGGAGATTCATGGCTGAGTGGTTAAGCACTCTTGCTTGCAAAGCCTGATGGTTTGAGTTTGACTCTCCAGTACCCGCATAAAGCCATATGCGCAAGGTGGCACATGCATCTGGAGTTCATTTAGAGTGGCAGAAGGCCATGACACGCCCATTACTCTCTGCATCTTCCTCTTTCTTTGTCTCTCTCTCTCTCAAATAAATAAATAAAATATTAAAAAAGACAATTATCATGGGGAAATAGGATAGGAAATCCACCCACAGACTCAGAGCCCATTAATTTAAAGCTTGTTTCTAGATTTTGGAGCAAAAACATAAAACATAAATATGTGGGGGAAAAAAAGAATCCGATTAAGATTTAAGGAAATGGGAAACAGGACTGCCCTTTGATGAGGCGCTTTGAGCATTTTGGCTTCGCTGCAGCTCTCGCCGCCCTGTCAGCAAACTGTTTGTTAAATCAGACCCACATTTAACATCTGTATTTATCTCAAGCCCAAACTTTACATCAACACTATAAATAAAAAACACTATCTTGTTATGAACAGAAGGTAGCAGATATTAAATCACATGTTTTTTAAAAAGCACCTGTTATTACGTTGTGACTGAACTTTGCTGCCTACCTAGGCCCTCCTTCTCTAAAAGGTGAAATTAGCACCAGGACTGTAGCATGGAGGTCTCTGGAATGATGACTCTTAAAACCAGCATGAGTGGAAGAGAAGAGGTTTTCTCTCAAACCTGGGGCCACAGTTGAGGTTGCTTTCAAAGAACTGGTGGCCCCAGCTCAATTTGTCGCTTCTTTTTTAAAAAATATTTTATTTATTCATTTTCAAGCAGAGAGAGAGAAAGAGAGAGAGAGAGAGAGAGAGAGAGAGAGAGAGAGAGAGAGAGAGAGAGAGAGAGAGAGAGAGAGAGGGGAAAAATGCACCAGGGCCTCTCACCACTGTAGATGAACTCCAGACGCACGCACTACTTTGTGTATCTGGCTTTATGTGGTACTGGGAAATCGAATCCTGGGTCATTAGGCTCTGCAGACAAGTGCCTTAACTGCTGAGCCATCTCTCCAGCTCTGACTTGATTTATTTTGACTTCCACCTTGCACAACACTGTTCTCTGAAGTCATTCCCCAATCCCTTTATCAAAGAGATGAGTTAAAATCATTTATTCAGGGAGGATAATTGAGGAAATTAACTAGGGTCTTTTCTCCATAACACTTGTCCAGCACTGCACATGTATGTCTAAATGCCCAACATGTTAGAGTTCAAAACATGCTATATTGCCTGGAAAGGAAATCCCTGATGTATTTGAATTTCTTTTTAAAATGAGCCCTTCTCTGAAGAGCAGTCTTTGTAAGTTAAAAATGGTCTTGCTACTTCATAAAAACTTACAGAATGTTTACCTACTCTATTGTAGCAGCATAAATGCTGTATGCTGTCTGACTTGTGCAGCAAGTAAATGCATTAGTCGCAGTGACCATTTTTCTTGCAAATTTGTGACATAGATTTAATTATAAGAATGACCAGCAACTTACAAATCTAATTTTGGTGGAGGCTGAGGCAATTTTTTTTTATTTTAATAATGATGGATTTTTTTAAAGCAATGATTTCATTACTATTTAAAGAAATCTACTGATGTCGAACTAGCCAATTGACTGGAGTTATTTTATTACCCTTTAACAAATGCCATGTACTTTCATTTTTATTTTTTATTGTTTTTAAAACATGGTTTTGCATTTCCAAACTGCAAAAATATTTCTCCTCAAACCCTTTTTGAATATAATATAATTTATCTATTTATTTATTTATTTCTGGGGGTCTGTCAAGGGCTTCCTTAGAAAAATCAGTTGGTTAAAAGAAGATTGTTTCCTTAATTTGAATCCGCCTCCCAGGAAACTGCTTTATGGCCTTGGGTGGGAGATGCCCAAAAGTTCCCAACTCCTAACAACAGGGCAAAAGACTCCCATTTGCTTGCTTCTATTTTTCCAAACTAAACATTTACCTTGATCAGTCTATTTTTCCATTATCACCCTACTACATTATCTCAGATTTTTTTCATTGGCAGAAGCGTAAAATTTTTGGTCAATTTTTACTGATAATTTTTGGACAGAAAAATTTGTATACATTCGGTACCCAGATCTGATTTCTGACAGACGTAGTCCTGTAATGGCTGTCTTGTTCAAGTTGAGGATATTTCTGTTCCCTCATACCCTCCCCCCAACCTCAGCCCCTGGCTGCCTCTGCATTTTTTTCTCCATTCTTTGACCCTCCAGACAGCCTTATGAATGGAATGACATAGCTAGTCTCTCTAGCTTGGCTTCTTTCCCTTAACATTGCAATTCTTCTCATCTGATTATATACATCAGTAGCTCCATCTTTTTATTGCTAAGTCATAGTACACTTATTTATAATAGATGCATTTTCAGTTGTGTGGTAATTTGAATATCTTCCAACATAACTTTTGTTTGCCATATATCCACCATATTTTTCTTTGCCATGTTAAAATGATTTTAAAATGTAAGCCTTTAACTCTCAATGTAACATTGGCTATTACAATAGAAATTTCTATCACTTTATAGTGACAATGTTGATTTTGAAGGAGGGTGAAAACTACTTCTCATATCTGAATTTAATATTGGGTAATGTTCAAGATTTTCTTCAAATAATGCACTCTGTAAAGTGCATTAAGTCAGATTATCTTTAATGAATTATTGATCAATATGCTATTATTATTTAAGTAATTTATTTTAAATATCAGAGAGCTTTCTATGAACAATTACTGCATGTATACTGTGTATATTTAAATAGAGATTTATAAATAGTCATCACATGATTGCCATGATATAGCATTGCAGGGAATTGTTATCCTGTTGGTATGCATGAAACTTATTTTTAAATCACTTATAACTGAGTTGAGAAATGAAAGCTGAATTTTTAGATAATGATGAAAAAGAAACAAATAGTGTCCTGGAGAAATAATAAAACTATAAGTCTGAAAAATTAAAGGCCTAATTCAAGAACCTGCTGCAGTGGTGTCCGAGACTTGGAAGGTAGAGACGAGGATCAAGCGACAAGCTATCAAGGCTAGCCTTAGTCACCTGTTAAGTTTGAGGTCTGGTGAGGCTACATGAAACTCTGTCTCAAAAATAAAAACTGGTGTTCTACAAACTAGGTGAAGGGGCTGCAGAGGTGGATAAAGTGCTTGCCATACAAGCATGGATTGCCAACACCCATATAAATGCCAGGAGGGCATGTGGCCTGTCTATCATCCAGCACTGGGTAGATAGAGACAGGATATCTCCAGGGCAGCCGAGAGCCCCTGCCTCAGTTAGTACGGAGGATAGCTGCCAAGGAAGATACTGAAGGTCAACCTCAGGCATCCACACCAACATTCCTACATACACACACATAGAAAAACACAACGCGTGTGCGCGCGCACACAGGCACACGCACACGCACACGCACAACTAAGTCAATATATAAGAGGTGTTAGAAATACTTAACAATAGGGATTTTTTTTTTAAATATAGAAAACTAAAGAAGAAACCCAAGATGATAGTGAGGAACCAGGTAACTTGAACCTGTGATGTGATCTAAGCTGTTCCACACTGCCTTCAGAAGCATCGTGCTCCAATCCTCTGAAGTTTACTTGGTAGATCAGTATTTCTCTGATTTTGGTCTTATCATTGCATCAGAGGTTAAAATTTGTTAAATGAGATCAGGAAAATCATAAAGATGTGACCAACTGAAGGAGCTTTGGAAAGTATTACATAAGATTTTAATGTACACATTATATTGGTACACCTATTTTTTTATTAATATGTGGTTATATTAGAGATGCACTTTTTGGATACTGAAAGAAGAAATGTCTAGTTAATTATATGGCCTTTTAAATGGGAAAATTGGTTCCACTTTCTTCTGATAATGTGCAAAATATCTTTGTGATAGTTTTCCTTCTGATAACAGCCGAACTGAAGCCATTCAGAGTTCCTGATCAATGACTGCTGAGGTGTACAGATGTGTCACTGGGCTCTTCCATAATTCAAGTCAGCTGTAGGAAAGAATGTTTATTTATTGAGGAAAAATAGTCCTTGTTACTTTGTATTCTTTTTCATTAATTTCTACCTATATAAACTGAGGAGGATAGAAGTGAGTAGAGACCCTTCAAAACCTTATAAATGTAGAGGCCAAGGATAAGTCCATCTTGAGCTTGCATCATGAAATAGCTATAGAATTTTAGAACCATATCTCATGTAGTTTGAAGTCAATTGCAGAAGTCAAAAGTTAAGTTTCCAGCAGTAAGGAAAAAAAAAATTGAATCAAAACTACCATAGTACAAACAGGCAGTTAAAATCATTTCAAGCGTATCGTAGTGGCAAGCATCCAATCAGGAATGATGCTTCTCTTTGTATGAAGTGCTATGGTTCTTTCCAGGGGAAGTTCAAGGTCTCCCTAAGGAGTCCTTTAGTCCTGGAGCACATCTCCAGCATGTCTGGCCTTTGAAAAGATTCTATCAACCTGATGCCAAGTGCCTCATAGAGTAACAAGACTCCCAGAGTACTGTGCTTCTCTGTCTGTTTTCCTAGATGTTGCTGACTGTTCATTTCTACTTGGAATCTAAAATACATTTTTTTTAGTTGTGTTCAAAACATCTAAACAAATTGGAGGAGAAAGTTTTTAAAGAAGTAGAGACTGGCCACACAGTCTTAGGGAAGCTTTTCTTTTGCTTCTGGAAATGCTGTTGATACCCCAAAGATCTGATTCCTCGCTTTCGTTGATGGCATGAGTTCTCCTCTGAGTAGATTTATTTCTAGTAGTATCACTGTTTATTCCAAAGTCTGAATCATCTCACATTTCAGAAATAACTGAGCTCTTCACTGTAAGGGCTATAGATGACATACACTTCGTAATTCTACCATGCTTCTTTCTCTTCAAAGACTGACTCTGCAGTTTCAGCCTGCAGGAATGGACTCAGAATCCTACTCAAGTAATGATAGGTAAAATAGAGAAGAAAAACAACTTTGGGGGTCTCATAGACACTGGAGTTCACACATTCTACCTCCATGGTTAAAGTGACACGAGAAGATAATTTAATTAGAAGTTGTTCATTCCATGTGAGTGGAATCAGAGGAGAGTAAGGTGGGGAAATAACTCCCAAGTTTGATTCTATCAGAATGTAGTAAATGGATGTGTCTGGCTCTGCTACTAGGGTACGTTACCCTTGGGTGCCAGCTGGTCCATCAATGAGATCCAGGGATCTTCTTTCCTCGACAGATGTCCTGTGTGTCCTCTGCTTCCATGGCTGACTGGCTTCCCCTTTTTCTTGACTCCCTCTCACTTAATGTCTTACTGATATCAAAACCACTCTAATGTCTCGCAGTTTCTGCTGTGAAGACAGTTTTTTTTAAACCTCCCAGTTCAGGAGGTAGAGAGACTCAGGCTTTTCCATTTTGTGGTATGTGTGATTGCCCTGACCAGGCAGATAGCTATATGCTTTGTGTGGCTATTTAAAACTAAATTAATGAAAATTAAATAAAAGTAAACTTTTAGCCCTGTAGTCACACTGGTGACATGTGGCTGGCAGTGCAGAACAGGCAACATTTTATCACCTTAAAAAGTTTTGTTGGGGCTGGAGAGATGGCTCAGCAGTTAAGGTGCTTGCCTGCAAAACCTAACGACCTAAGTTCAATTCTCCAGTACCCACATAGAGCCAGATGGACAAAAAAGGCACATGAATCTAGAGTTTGTTTTTAGCAGCCAGGGCCCTGGTGTACCCATTCTCTCTCTCTCTCTCTCTCTCTCTCTCTCTCTCTCTCTCTCTCTCTCTCTCTGTTTCTCTTTGCTTGCAAATAAATAAAAATATTTTTAAAGAAGTTTTGTTGGATGCCAAGTATGGTGGCACATGCCTTAAATCTCAACACTCTCAGGAGGCAGACATAGGAGGATCACTATTGAGTTTGATTGAGGCCAGTCTGAGACTACATAGTGAATTCCAGGTCAGCTTGGGCTAGAGCAAGACCCTACCTCAAAAAACAAACAAACAAACAACAACAACAAAACCCTCAAAAATAAAAAAAAAACATGTTCTGTTGGATAACACTGAAGAGAGAAATTTATTGGACAAACTATTTTGCAATTACACATTGTTAGTATAATTTGGTATCTCCTTTTATACGTCTTTATTTTTGCATGTTTATTTCAATAATAGCACAGCTTCACATTTCCGTCCTCCCCAGTGGATTCAAAGCTGATCATATATATAAACACAATGACGGGGCTCTGTTGTTACGACACTTGTCAGTTACATGCCCAACACTGAAGCATTCTGCTTATTGAAAGAAAGTCGTGAATTTTATTTACAATATGGGGCTTATTAAGAAATTTGCTGCCGGGCGTGGTGGCGCACGCCTTTAATCCCAGCACCTGGGAGGCAGAGGTAGGAGGATCACCGTGAGTTCAAGGCCACCCTGAGACTACATAGTGAATTCCAGGTCAGCCTGGACTAGAGTGAGACCCTACCTGGAAAAACCAAAAAAAAAAAAAAGAAATTTGCTGACTTTAGGGTATTTGGAAAAATTGGGCTGCCATGCTGTTGCAGTTGCCTTCTCGCTGCTGCAGAAAGCACCCAACCAGCTTGTGGGAGGAAAGGGTTTATTTAGGCTTACAGATTTGAGGGGGAAGCTCCATAATGGCAGGGGAAACTATGGCATGAGTAGAGGCTGGACATCATCTCCTGGCCAACATCAGGTGGACAACAGCAGCAGGAGAGGGTACCAAACACTGGCAAAGGGAAGCTGGTTATAACACCCGTAAGCCCGCCCCCAACAACACACCTCCATCTAGGCTCCAATTTCCAAATTACATCAGCTGAGGACCTGGTATTCAAAGCACATGGTATGGGGGACACCTGAATCAAGCCACTACACCTGCCAAAGATCCCCCCATGGCTAAGTTGCAATGTGCATAATTTTAATTGCCATAATGGTAGCCCCCCATTATTGTCCAAGTAATTTGTTCAATTACTAATACTCTTCTAAAAGTGCTTACAGTCTGGAGACATGAAGCACACCCTCATCTGTAGAAATCGATATGGAGATAGTATGACGCTATTCCTAGAAATGCCAGACAATCTGTTTATTTTCAAAATCTAACTATGATACTATTTTAACTTGTATGACTTCCTCTGTATTTAACAACTGCTCTTTAATATTACCTTTTTCACCTGCTGTGACCCCCTTCACATTTGAAAGGTCATTTTCAGTAAGATAGGTAGTTCATACATGGTAGTTTAAGTAAAATTTGGATTTTTCTAACATTTGGATTTCAATGCTTAATCAAATTTCTAAAGAAATGGTAGAAACACCCTACTATTTTCAGTTCATCAAGAATTACCACTTGTGATTTTTACCAATAATGGAATAATAAAGGAATGGACACTTCAACATAAAACTCCAAAGTATGTGTTTCACAGTGACTTGATTAGATGTACTTGTACTTGAATAAAGTTAGCATGCTTATTTTCCCAATTCTTTCTTTGGGGACTATTGCCTAGTTCCAAATCTAAGATCTTCATGGTTTGAAATATCAATTTTGAGCTGGGGAGATGGTGCAGATGTCTGGAGTTGGTTTGTAGCTGGAACAGATCCCCAATGCACCTCTCTCTCTCTCTCTCTCTCTCTCTCTCTCTCTCTCTCTCTCTGTACAGTGTAGTAGTGATCCCCGTGTCCCAACATTATTAAAGAGATCACTAAGTTGAAGTGTCTGAAATGTTTATTTAACAGAGCATGGCCCTTTAGTAAGCATTCATCCAGGAAGCTGTAATTATTGCTCTCCAGCGTATTTTAGAAACAATATTGCCCCAACCTTCACCAGTGTGGCCAAAAATCTATAGTCCCTTGTTTAGACTCTTGATTCAGACCCTGACTATGATGTTTTCCAAAAATCTCTGGTTCCTTAAAACAACTGGTTCCATGGCCAGACAGTCTAGGCTAATTGATAAGCTCTAGGCCAGTGAGACAGCCTGGCTCTGTGTCCCTAAAGATAACATCCAAAGTTGTCCCCTGGCCTCCACACACATACATGCCCACCCACATGCATGCATAAAAAGAAATATAGTAATAAGTACTACTGCTTCCTGAGATTCAATTAGGATCCATGTGCTCCTAAATGAATAACTTTCACTCTTTTAAAAAATTCCTTCCCACACTTTCAAAAATATTCTATGCAATTTAGCTTTTAGGCCTAAGTGGAGACTCTGTTTTGTCCTTTTTGATTCAGGAGCTTCATCACAGGGATGCTAATTTATGTGTTTTTACAAGAATAAAAATCAGGCTCATTTTAAGTGGTTAATTTAAGCCTGCAGCAGACTTTTATCTCAGAATTGTAAATCCGAAGTGAGAGATTTCTATAGACAGTGAATATATATATATATATGGACTTTAGCTTCATAGCACTATCGTAATTATTAGCAGTGGGATCCGTGCTGTTAACGGGGACACTGTTTGAATGTTTGGTAATAATTTATGGAGTTGATTATTACAGCCTCAAGTGGAAGCTTAGCAGAGGAGCAGCAATGGTAAGTCTCTGTCATGGTCCCTGGAGCGATGCTGCAGTTGGAGGCTCTGAGTGATGTGAGTCTCAACCTCCTCTCCTCCCCCAGCCCTTCCTGTGTCTCATCGTCACCATCATCATCCATTCAGATAATGTCTGCTCTGAAATCACAGGTCCCTGGGGAGGAGGGGAGAAAAGACCTCTTATAAGCACAGTCACTGCAAACCTTTCACCTTGCTGTCAAGGTGACAAATGTTTGTCCTTAAGGGAACACTGGAGGTTAAATCACCAGCGTTTCTCTCACTTATCTTCTTCTTCCCCATTCTACCAAGCGCTCAGCAAAATTTGTAGCCAAAGAATATCAGAATATTGAGGCTACTCTAAACCTTTATGTGCTTCATTCAGAGATATTTTTATAAGCTCAGAGTGCAAACTGTATTATACATTAGTGTGTAAGTAATTAGAATTTAATAAGAGCCATTAAAGCAGTATATTTTTGTTTCAGGGTTTATTCAGAGGCAAAAGACTTGGGAGAGAAATATTTAAATTTTGAGAGATGGTTTGGGAATTTTGCAAATGTAATTATAGTAAGATGAGCAAATGGCTTATTTACATCAATATGAGTTAGAGATACCATCCCATAGAAAGGCACCAACATTTGTGTTAAATGTGTCATGGGAATTGACCTCCCCCCCCTCTCTCTCTCCCCTTCTTTTGGATCTACTCAGCTTTCAAGATCTGACAAGGTGGGAGGGGCCATAGACACATTCTCCCTCCCCCCTCTCTGCACTAGTGCCTCATATAGCTCAGACCAGCCTTGAAGTTGCTATGTAGCTGAGGATGGCCTTGAACTTCTGATCTTCCTGTCTCCATCTCTCCAGTGTTGTGCTTCTAGGTGTGCATCGCCATGCCTACTTTATGTGGCACTGGGGATCAAATGCAGGGCTTCATGTATGCCAGCTAAACACTCTACCAACTGGGCTGCATCTTCGGCCCCTCTTCATCTGCTTTTTAGACCATTCCGTTGCATTCTCTATATAGAACTTAAAATATTCTTAAAAGATATAAAGTCATGTCATCTTTCTGCTTGAGATAAATGCCAACACTCTTTCATGGCCTACAAGGTCCTGAATGCCCATCTCACCCCCACCCCCAGCTCCAAATTCATCCCATGCTGTCTGCTTCATCTCCAAGACTGACAGCTTAATAGTTTCATCAGCTCATTCATCCAACAAAAGACAGAAACACATGGAGCTTACTTCTATTGAGAGAGTATAACAACTAGTATATATAGTTTTATTTATTAAAAATATGTATGCCATGTGAAGAAAATAGTCACACCTCACACCAGTAGGGGAGTATTCTGAAATATTCATCCTTGGGTGTTTTCATTATAGAACAAATATCACAGAGTGTATTTCCACAAACTAGATATCTAAACTCTGATGTCACCAGGTGATATAATCTTATGGAACTGCTGTCCTTTGTATAGGTATCAGTATAATCCATTATTTACTAGATTGTTGTTAGGGGATGTATGACCATAGAGAAATGAAGCAGGAAATGGAGAAAGCTAGAGGAGTTACCATTCTTTAAAAAGGAACAGCTGACAGTCATAAGAGACTTGAGTAGACACTTAAAGGAGCTAAGGGGGGCAGTCCATGGAAATATTTGCAGAAATAATGTTTCATAGAGAGAAAGGGAACCCAAAATACAAAGGTAGCATATTATTTACTTTCCTGACTATGGCGAATTACCTGACATAAACACCTTAAGAGGGAAATTTATTTTAGCTCATGGTTTTAGTGGGTTCAAGGAAGATCTTGTTCTCTTGATTCTGGGCTGTGGTGAGGCAGAGCATGCTGGCTTGGGGAGTATGTGGAAGAGATGACTTGCCTCATGGCACACAGGAAACAGGAAGTAGGGTCTACATGAAGGGGCTAGGGCCAGAAACAACCCCCAGGGACACGCCCCCAGTCCTTCCTCCAACTAGAGCCCACTTCCACTTTTCACCGCCTCTCAATAATGGTGTCATTTTATTATGAATCCATTCAGCCATTTGTTTAAGCCAAAGCCCAATGGGCAGCCAGCTCCCAGAGCAGAGAGGGTGATGGAAATCAATTCAGATATATAATACAGGTCCAAGTTATGTCATTACAGCTTTGCAAGCCATTGAAAGAAGTCTGGTATTCTATCTGAATGAGTGGGAGTTCTGAGCAGGGCATTGCCATGACTCTCTTAGTGACCTCCCTCTTGAATGAAGGGCAGGAGCAGAGTGACCCATTAGGGAATAGCTGGCTGGTTCAGCCGGGACATGGTCGTGTCTTGGACGGGGATGGTAACTTCTGAGCCGAGTTCTTTGGGACCTCAGGGCATCCTCACAGGTTGTTTCCTGCATTGCTTTTCCATCTCTTCATGCAGCCAGTTCTGGTGACTGACTTTCTATTCCTCAAGTTTCAGCTCCAGTACTAGTTTCTTGAGAAGTGTTCTCTCACCCTCCTTTCTAGAGCAAATTCACTTTCCAAATACTCCTAGATTGTCCGTTTCTTGAAAGGGCTGATCAGAAATATAAGATTATCTCTGTAATCTTTTTTATTGAGAACTTTAATACATAATTATATTAAAATGATCATATTCCCGTCTTACGGCCCCTCTCCTCCACCCCATCCCACTGTGGGCCCCTGTCAATAGGGGTTTGGTTATTACTGTGGTATTATGAATGCACCAGTCAGTTTCAGCGCCTGCTTCTACCACCAGAAACAAAGTGTTCTGAAGGTCAGGGTGACTTCTTATTTATCTCCTGCCAAAACTCCCCAAATTTAAGACGAGAAAGCTAATATGTTCAGGTTTCCTGCTTTTTAAACAACTCATTTATTTTTTAACCATGTTTAATAAAAATATTTTCAATTATATTGTATTTCCCTCAGTTTTCTAAAATGCGGTTTAATCTGTAGCTGAAGACTCTGGTTGGTCATCGCATGGACAGTCTGAGTGTGAATTAACTGTGCATGAACTCACAGACTAACATGCAGCCCTAGGGACACGGGGAATGGCCAATCTCCGCCTTCTTGCTAAGGGGCTCCCCTTCTGCTGTACTTTCTGGTTTCGGCTCTCTGAGCTTCAGCTTTGCCCATGCCGTTAGTTAATCATCCTCCCTCTGCTCTCTGCCAGACTGCACACTCTGACTGTATGTGGTGAGATAGTGGGCTTCGAAGAAAACTCCATTTTCAGGCTGGAGATCGTTAAGGGCACTTGCTTGCAAAGCCTGACAGCCAAGGTTCAATTCCCCAGTACCTCTGGAAAGCCAGATGCACAAAGTGGTACATGCATCTGGAGTTTGTTTGCAGTGGCAGGTGGCCCTAGTATACTCTTACTCTCTTTCTCTCTCCCCCGTCTCTCTCTGTATCACAAATAAATATATAAAAATATTTAAAAGAAAACCTCATTATCCTTAATTTCTACAAAGAGCCTGGAGAGAGCTCTTCTTGATTCTGTGTGTGTTTCACTAATTTCACAATTCATGCTGTTTCAAGTTGGGTTAAAATGGGTTTCAGAGGATATCGTGTCTGTTCAAGAAATTTTATGGTAGATATTTTTAATATACTTGAGAAACACATTCCAAGTATGACACCTTATTGATTTAATTACAGAGAGATACCACTAATTCTTAATGAAATGTGCTTGGTGATTCCTTACATCTGTATGGCATGTTACAGGTTTCAAAGCACTTTTACATGTGTTTTCTCAGATAAGAAAAAGATACAGTATAATATTTTCATAGTATATGTTACAGGATTTTATTTAATGAGCAAGATTGCTTTCACAACATTAATTCACCCAAGTAATAAACTATAACTTATTAAGAGTAGGAACCTCTAGAGTAAGTTTAATGCTGCAGGGATAAAGAAGTATGTGATCTGAGTCTATAGTCGTAGGTCCCCTGATTTAAGGGACACGAAGTCTTCGGTGTTAAGAATTACAATGTTGTATGGCAGAATTTAGGGAGGTTTGCTATAGAATTTTGACTGTAAGGCATCTGTAAATGATTAAATTATGCAAGCCCCATTTTGAAAATATTTTTATTTATTTATTTGCAAGAAGAGAGAGATAAGAAGAGAGACAGAGGGAATAGGTATGCCAGGGTCTCCAGCTGCTGTAGACGGACTCCAGATGCATGCACCACTGTATGCATCTGGCTTTACATGGGTGCTGGGAGTCAAACTCAGGTTGTTAGGCTTTGCAGGCAAGTGCCTTAACTGCTGAGCCATCTCCTCATCCCTGCAAGCCCCATTTTTAAATGAAGATGAATAAATAAATGACGTGTTTAAATGACTTGTATTTAAAATACTTGGAACTAAAATGTCCTGATGTTTTTAATGGCTCTTTTTTCTGTTATCTGAATCACTTTTTGTAGAAAGTCTTCTATGACAAACCTAGTAAGTGAAGATTTTCCTCATATCTGTATATAAAATATATTTAATGGAAACACATCAGTAGAAAGTAAGTACTACTACTTTGGCACAGATGAGAGGTTAACAGATGCACACACAAGATATACTTACCATCTATTGCATGCTTGGAACTAAGCTAGAAATGGGATGGGGTGATGCAGCCAGGTGTGCTTCTTGCTCAGAGGAAGTATATATTCATTGGAGAGACAGGCAAGAGATAAAATAATTACATTACCACTAGGTGCTCAGAAGGAAATATGCCATGGGATGTTGGTAAGCTGGAAATTGTTCAATATTTTTCTAGTATTTCCCCAATACTCCTGTTTTCCCTCCTAAGTGTTTTTTCTGTCTGAATAGACCAGCCTTTGATCCTCCATTTGTATTACTCGGGGTGAGTAATGCGATTCATTGGCAGGAGTGAAATGTGTAGTGAAAAATCTGGCTGATGTTTCCTGATACACATAAAATCTTATCTAGGGTCATCACATTAGTAGATAGGCTAAGTTAGAAAAGCATTATTTTATTTTATTTATATTTGTTTGTAAGCAGAGAGAGAGAAATGGAGAGAGAGAGAGATAGAGAGAGAGAGAGAGGGAGAGGGAGAGGGAGAGAGAGAATGGGCGCGCCAGGGCCTCCAGCTGCTGCAAATGAACTCATGATACATGCACCACTTTGTGCATCTGTCTTTAGTGGGTACTGGGGAATTGAACCTGGATTGTTAGGATTTGCAGGCAAGTGTCTTAACCACTGAGCAATCTCTCCAGCCTGAAAAGCATCACTTTAATAAAAATGATTAGGTAATAATGTACTTGAGACAAATGTATACTCTGCAGTTAGCCTCGGTCATTACAGGTAGGTTCTTTCTTTCCTTGGCACTGAAATATTTACCCACCGAATAGGGAGTGGATGCTCTCATTTTTGTTATACACATTTAATAGCAATGTTTCAAAGATGTGCACCAAAAAGATTGACACTCTTAGTCACTAACTTGTTTTAAAGTTACTATGATGAGGTGAAGGAAAATACACAGATCATGTGAATGGCTCTTTTAGGCCAAGTGATTATATTCTAGAATGTAATTGTGTGTGTGCTAGATGAAGAGAGGAGAGATAAAAGGTGACTCTAGCCACAGCAGCATGCTTCTCAGCTGGCTGAGGCAGGTGTTAGCAATGCAGATGAGGTGAGTTGACTAAAGGCTCTACAAATTTGAAGTGAAAATGCCACTGGTCTGCATGCAGCCTGCTCCACGTATGAAGTTCCAGGCTCTTAAATTATTCAGTCGATTGTGTGAACCAGTTCAGGAGTTAAAGGAAAGGTGCCTTTTACACTTAAACTGTTTCTTCCCTTTTTCTTTTGATCTGCACTTGACAAGCAAAACGAACTTCATTTTGTAAGTTTTATTACAGCAAGTGAACAATGCCCATCGCTTTCTGTATATAAAAAACGGTACCTGGAAACAGATAGTCCGTGGGCTTAAGTGACAATAGACCCCACAAGGCATTTTCTGGCCCATTTGTTTTTTTTAAAAACAAATAAATGCAAAAATAGCTTTGTAATCATCAGTAACACCATGAAAATATTCTTCAAGTGCCTTTATAGTTATTATTCTATGCTGGGTTAGAAGACTTTTAAAACTAAACTCTTCTACCACATAATTCACAAGACCTGATTAAAATCTTTTTTTTAAAAAAGGTATTTAAAATATAATTTTAGAACACAGTTAACATTCTAAAGGAAACAATTCTAAGAATTATTTCTCTTCTCCTTTGAATCTCTGTCTCTCTTTTTTTTTTCCTGGTCTCATGAGCTGGTGACTTGGATACCAGTCATAGGCAGGTACATAGGTACATATGTACATAAAAACATCTGCTGCTGGTCACTCACTGCAAAGCATCCACAGAAGTTGGACTGAAAAGACAACAAAAATACTTCAACATTTTATTAAATAATTTATTTCTTTATTTATTTGCAATGAGAGAGAAAGAAAAAAAAAATGGGCCAGAGCCTTTGGCAGATGCATGCACCACTTTGTGCATCTGCCTTTTCGTGGGTACTGGGGAATTGAACCCTGGTCATTAGGCTTTGTTGGCCAGCTCCTTAACCACTGAGCCATCCCCAGCCATTTTAGAGATATAGATGTCATGAACAGCTTATAACTTTTTGAAATACTTTACCTTTTCTGAGTTTCAAAGTTAGTTATGAAACTATAATGAACGTGTAGGCTAAAGCAGCTTTCATGTTTTACATGTGTATGCATGTATGTTTGTTTGCATATGTGTGGGTATACATGTGTCCAGGTGTGCATGCGGAGGCCAGGGGTCAATATCAGATGTCGTCCTTGATCACTTTCCACTTTATTTCCTGAGTCAAGGTCTCCAGTAGATCAGTTTATCAGCTAGCCTGCTTACCCAGGGACCCCACCCCCTCCTCCCAAGGGCGGGGTTACAAGCGGGATATCGGGCTCACTGGGCATGTATATAGTGCTGGAGATTGGAATTCTAGGGCTCTTGCGTGTGTGGCAAGTGCTTTATTCACGGATCGATAGCACTAACCCTCAAATAGCTTTCTTTTGGCTCTTAGGATGAAGGTTTCCAAGGACAAGAGGCTTGGATTGGAATCTAATTCCATTCTTGAAAAATGGTGAGACTTAGAACAAGTCCATTAGCATCTGTTCATCCTCATTTCTCTAAATGTGCAGGGAGGATAGCAATGCTACCCATTCTACAGACTGTTGTAAGATTAACTGTAAAAGTGCGTGTGCCTGGCACATTGTAGGAACGCCATGCATGGCCACTTTTCTTTCTCATTTAAACAGCCACTTTCTTTCCAGAAAATTCTGCCTCTGTTATATGTGCATGTGAATTACATAGAACCATCTCAGAAGCTTTCGAGCTGTATTTGAGGGTTGTTGTAGATCTCAGTTGCCTTTGTAGTTAGAGTTTTGAGATGTATTATCTTTAACTGACAGACTATTGTAGGGAGAAAAGCAATCATTTTCTGTCCTGTTAGTTTTGAGACTTCCAGAAGTGAATCATATATGATTTACGATTTTGAACTTAAAAACCGAGGCTAGTTTCTTTTAATGTTTTTATTGGCTTAAAATTATATATATTAACACAATAATATGCACAGTATCATAGGTTCTTAGATAAAGCCATTGAATCCATGATGACATTCCCTCTTATGCATTAATTATTCTCTCCCCCCCCATGACTCTTACATTCTTTCCGCCCCCTCTTCCGCAAATTTCCCATAGTGGGTGAGTTTATATTTTGCATAGTTATTAAGTTTTTAAGAGTCTATAAATTTGTATTTTGGACAATTTTGGGCACCATTGGTGCCTCTCTCCATTGTCCTTCCCCAGGTTATCTGCCTTGCTGTGGAAATAGATCTTTTGCTTGTCATCTCACTTCCTTAGAGGTTGTGTTATGGCTCTAAATGGTGTGTTTGAGGTGAATGGTGTCCTGCTTGGGTGTCCCCCCATCAAGACATGTCCCTTTGGTGGAGTTCGGTTGTCACCGGTTCTCGTTGATTTCTGAAAAAAAAAAACAGTCTCCAGCAGAGAGTGAGATCATTACTGGTCAGTTGAGACAAATATTGCTAGGTTAGTGTGTGTCTGGCGGGTGTAGCCTTTCTGAGGACCTATGGTTAGTGAGGACTTCCACGGAGATGGGGTTCTTAGTCCCCATTCAGTGTTGCCTTGGGTCCCCTTACCAGTCAGGGGTTCCCTGTCTCTGAGCAGATCTCATAGCCAATTAGCCAGCTGTTGATTACCCACCTAGGTTAGGCACCACTGTTACACAGATGGGCACTTCTTGACTTGCTTGTCTTTGCCATGTAGCAGAGGGCCCCAAAGGAGGGGTGTGTGTGGAAGCCTACCTATGATATAAAGGATGCTGACCTTTGGCTCCCTGACCCAATAAGTACTTACCTTCCACAATGAGCTGTTGATCAGAGTGACCCACGTGGTCCCAAAATAAGACAAACTTTCATCACAGCCCTTGAATACCCACCTCAGCAAAAGATAAGACCCTATTGCTGAAGATTCCACAGACTGATGTCACACAACAATGAGAGACCCTGCTGAATCCAGAAACAAAATCAGCTCCCAGATGAGCAGCCTGGGTAATGCCAGAAGGTGTTGCACGAGCTGCCAGGGGAACCAGACCAATGATATCCTCAGAGAGCAGGAGGCATCTTCAAGTTATAAGGACCGATAGACTGAGGCTAGTTTTTTAGTGTGCCTTTTATTTTGTTTGGTGTCAGATTTTTTTCTTTTTTGTTTTTTGAGGCAGGGTCTCACTGTGTGGCCCAGTCCTGCCTACATCTCACGATCCTCCCAATGATCAGGACCACAGGTTGTCACCGTGCTTGGCTTAGGATAGGACAAAATGTTCAGGATAGGACAAATGAATCTGGCTTTGCTAGTAAGCTGTCCTGTTACAGCTCTGTTTTTACAAGTCAGAAAGCATCCTCAGGAGGCCTTCAGGAGGGTTTTCCTAATAGTTCATTGACGAGAACACAGGGTTATTGCTTCGGTTAGGAAAGGAGGGAAATTGGGTATCTCTCAGAAGGATCAGAACCACGCTTTCTGGCCCATGTAGGAAATGACAGCATTTAGTGTACGTGCTGAGGACAAACAGGCCTTCTGCCCTGAGGGGAAGTAATTCCGTGCTGTTCTGTGTGCATTTGAGGCACACAGTGGTTGAAAATGCAACTGTTTTAGGCTAATGGTGAGTTACAGCTCAGATTAGACATAGTGCTGCCCCTGAGAGAACAGAACTGGATGCTGTTCGCATACAAGAAAGTGGAAATGACTGCTTGGTTAGCAATTATAAGAGTCTGTCTAGTACAGTTACTGTTTGCTTAAAAATATGTTTGGTTCTTTTAATAAATGTGTATATTTCTCTAAGTTCCCTTTCTTTTGTTCTTTAATAATGAAATTCCTGGAGTGTGTGGCATTATCAATCAGTGGTCTAAAGTTTTAGTCATATAATATGACTGTGTTCTAGGATCCACCTTAAAGTGCATCCCTGTAGTTAGTATTGTATACATCAAAACAGGTATGAATAGGAGCAGGTAGAAGGCCTGAGTTCAGATCCCCACCACCCCTGTGAAAACGCTGAGTGTGCTGGTGTGTGCCAGCTCTGGGGAGGTGGGGACAAGAGGATCCATAGGCTTCCTGGCTGTCTGAATCACTGAACTCTAGGTTCAGTGAGAGACCCTACTGAGGACATGGCATGAACATGTATGCCCACATGCATGCAAATATGCATGTACTCATGCCTAAAAAATTAAAGTGAGCAGATCTTATATTGAGCCTTCTTTCCACAAAACAAACAAACAAACAGTGCTGCAGAGGCACAAGGGAAACATTTGGAAATGGGGAATGCCTGTGACCTTGATTGCCATGATAATAATGACATGGGTGTTTGAATAGGTTCAAACTCATTGCATTGTACACATTAACTATGTGAAGTTCTTGGGGTATCATACCTCCATAAAAACTTTTCAAGAACAATGAAACTAGAGTGAGAAAGAGGACTGCAGATAGGAATTTACCTTCATTTTCAGGTGTGGTGTCAGTTTCATGACAGATCCTCTGCAAAGGGAAAGTCGGGGCTGGGAAAGGGCCCCTCACTGAAGAGGATCAGGTTTATGCACAAGGGATAGAATCACATAGCAACCACATAGGGATTGTCCCAGGAACCAAGCACTGGCTAGATGCGTGCAGTCAGCGTTTAAGTTCTCTGGAAGTTCACTGGCTGGGAATTTCTTGTGAGTTGCCCATGGCTGAGAGGGGAAATCAGGTTTTGGGGTCAATAAAACGTTTTTCCTGAAAAGTACTGTAAGGTTCGAAGATCCCCCAATACAGACCACCAGAGACTCCAGTCAGAGCAAACGCATGGGTCACTTTATTTAGACAGGTTTGAACCTGGACCACAGCCACACAGCTAAGAAGCTAGCTGGGAACTGCGGCACTCAGCCTTTTAGTCAAACTCTTTTTAAAGGCTGAAGCATATATTCTTTAAGATAAGCATAAGTTCGCCTGTGCAAGCATGTGTATAGAAGCAGATAAAGATGGTTAGAGCTAAAGAGGGGAAAAAACATCTGTTTGGCCAGAAGTCCAGTGTTTGATCTTTTTTATTTTTTTTTATATTTTTATGGTGTAAGCCTCATTATTTCTGACTTTTAATTAACTCTTATTGCTAGCCCCAGCTGCACATTTAGTATTTTCCCAGGGTCCTATAGCACAGCTTCCCAGGCTAAGGTTAGCACATGGAAATAAGTATTTGGTGCTTAACCATTTATTTTACAAAAGTCTATTTTTTATTTTAAATATATTTTAAGTTCCATAATCATATTTTATATTTCACAATCCCCCCTTTGTCTTGGGAATCTAATAAGACAATCTTGTCTTATCTTGCATGACTGTCTCATATCGGGTATCATTAGTTGGATAGAATTAACTCTGTCCTTGACAAAGGATATAAGTTCACTGGCTGGGCAATTCTTGTGAGTTGCCCATGGCTGAGAGGGGAAATCAGGTTTTGGGGTCAATAAAACTTTTTCCTGAAAAGTACCACTGAACTGTTTAAGGATGAGGATGTGGAACTCTCAGTCTTCTGTGTCCCACAATAGGCAGATGGAAGGCCTATGACAAAAATGGGAAATTAGTTCATATAGTAGATATTGATCAATGGACTTTACAACGTTTTTTTTCTTGTTGTTGTTTTGAGGTAGGGTCTTTCTCTCTCTCTAGCTGAGGCTGACCTGGAATTCACTATGTAGTTTCAGGGTGGCCTCAAACTCATGGTGATCCTCCTACCTTTAAATCCAAGGGCTGGGATTAAAGGTGTGCACAACCATGCCTGGCATAGAATAAAATTGAAAAGCAAAAGTAAAACCAAAAGTTGCTGTACAGTTCCTAACTCACAGGCTTGAAATCCTAGTAGGCTTGACATCCTACTAAGTTTAGAAAACTTATACTCAAAATTTATTTAGTAGTTGTATGTGGGTTTTGGTAGAGGAAATATCTACAGCTCTCATCTAGTTGTCACAAAGATTAAGAATTGAGAGAATTGATTGAATGCTAACTAACCCAGACTTGAAGGAATTTCCCTAGTCTTATGAGTTATTTCAGGAGAACTGTAACTCCTAATTTCTCTTGATGATCTGTGTAAACAGTCATTTCCCTTTATTGTTATACAGTGTGCTTTGCAGTATATACAGTGTCTGCCCAAAATGGTTTATGGGAAAATATATACTTTTCTTCAAAACATTCATTTGTCCTGAACCCACAAATTTAGTTGTTGTCTTGAAGAAGTTAAAATATGTGAAAGAAATGCATTGTTTTAGAAGAGCTCTTACAAGAAGCCATCAAAGCTTCCTGAGACCACATAAAGAGTAAAATAGTCCAAAGTAGGGGCTTCGAGGATGCTCAGTGGTTAAAGGCACTTGCCTGCAAATGCTGCCAGCCCAGGTTCAATTCTCCAGCTGCCCAGGTAAAGCAAGACACAGAAAGTGGTGCAAGCATGTAGTGTTTTGTTTGCAGTAGCAAAAGACCCTGGTGTATTCATACACATACAATCACACACGCATATATGTTTGTGCTAATAAATAAATTTTAAAAGGTAGTAAAAACAAATAACTATTTACTAGTCCTTCTATAACTTAACTATACATGATATTTGGATATCTACTTGGGCTTATATTCTTAACAAAATAGACATAACTAGTTAGAGATACCGACAGATAAAAAAAGAACAATTTTTTTTCTCTGTTTTTAAACAATCCTCAGTTCTTCATTGCCTTCAAAGTTACTTCTGTCCTTTAGATGTGTGTGTTTAAATAATTTCCCCCCAGTGGATGAAGCTGCCAGCATTTTCCAAATTGATTTTCTATCTGTAACATTCTAACCGTATCTCAAACCTCATTAAAGCCCTTTTCATCATTGCTCAGACTCCATTAGTTATGGCAGCATCTCAAATCCAGTTTTCTCAGTAAATTTCATTATTGTGGTTACCAATTCATTATAAAATGATCAGAGGACTAGGAGGGAGGGATTGACATATGAGGACATCGTGAAAGATGGGAATGCTTTGGCCTAGAAAGTTGAAATCACCAGGTCTGGTGGTATGCATCTGTAACTGCAGACCTCAGGATACGGAGTGGAAGGGTCATGAGTTGGCGGTCATCCTGGGCTACATAGTGAGGCCTGACTGCAAACAAACAAATAAACTAAAAAATAAACAACCAACTTTCAAATCATGAATAGTTTAGGTGTTTAGGAAAGGAGAAAGTAGTCCCAGACAGTATATTTAGAAATAGGAAGGTGTGGTGGTATCCTTGACATTTTCTTGAAAAATCAGAAAAACTGCCAAACAGAAACAGAAAGCTAAATATCCTCGGATGAGTTTATTTCAGTACTTATGAATAAGAAACTAAAACGTAACACATTTTGAAACTCTGGCCAGATCCTAATTATTTGTGTTATGCTAAACATGTATTCAATTCTCTCATGTTCTGTGGGGTATTCTTTCACACCTGAATGTTTCACTGGTTTAGCAAAATAGGGTCTGACCTGGGAAGGCAAATTTGATGCTGTTTTCATATGAAGCTTGTAGTAGAAACTGACAGTAACCAAAACCACTGCAAAACACACCTTCAGTTACCTCTACAGTGACGCTTCCATAAGCTCATCCTCTGTGCACAGCATGCTTTTGGACTCTCAAGTTCATGAAACAAAACAAACAATAACAACAAAAAACTCACTCGCAACTAGGTCTGATGATTTTTATGTGTGTGTGTTTCAAAGAGGTTGTATAGCTTCAGATTTTTATTCCATTCTTAAAAGATCTGATAGCTACTTTCTCATTGCTGTGAGTGATTACTTGAGCAGAAGAGATTTGAGCAAGGAAAGGGCTTATTCTGGCTTACAATTTTTTTTTAAAAAAATATTTTATTTATTCATTTTCAAGCAGAGAGAGAGAGAGAGAGAGAGAGAGAGAGAGAGAGAGAGAGAGAACACCAGGGCCACCACCTTGTGGGTCTGGTTTATGTGGGACCTGGGGAATTGAACCCGGGGCCTTAGGCACTGGAGGCAAGTGCCTTAACCGCTGAGCCATCTCTCCAGCCCCTGGCTTACATTTTTGAGGGACATATTCATTCATGGTGGGAGAGGCATAGCAACAGGGCCGAACGAGTCACATTCCAGGCACAGTCAAGAAGCAGAGAGCAAACAGGAATTGGACCAGGCTATAGAACTTCCAGACATGCCCCCTTCCAGTGACCCACTTCCTCTAGTAAGGCCCCTACTACCTATGATTACACAGTCCTTCCAGAAAGTGCTGGGAACCAAGTGTTCAAACACATGAGCCCATGGGGAACATTTTACCTTCAAATAACAACAATCTTCAAATATTATCCATTACCTAGTCTTTTAAAATCTATCATGAGGTTTATTTTGATCTAGTTTCTAGCTTGATCTTTGCAAACTGAACAAAAAATTCTTCAAAGCATCCTGTCGTAGTCAGCCACATGCTGCTGGGATGAATCTTCAAACCAGGCACAACTTGGGGGAGGAAAGTATTTATTGAAACTACAGATTGAGGGGACGTTCCGGAACAGCGAAAAAGGCTGGCCCTCTTTCACAGGTTCGAGCAGAGAGGAAAAACCCATCACCTACACAACACACAGAACAGGGAACAGGCAGGAGGGCCAAGGAAAGAATTTCTTCCCCTTTATATAGGCTTACGGTGAGGTCTTATAACCCTATCCCAGATTTAATGGCTTCCTGAGTCTCTGGAATTTCCTTCCTGCATGGCCCACACAGGAAAGGATGTTTACTTCCAGCTTCTTTGAGCTTCTTTACATCCTGCCCCTTGCTGAGAGGCTGCCTTCCTGCAAACATCCTCAGAGACACACCCAAGATAATAAAAAAGATTCAAGTTGACAACAAAGCTTAACCATCACACACCCCAAATTATGAATATGTTATATACTATTTAATTTACTATTTTTGTAAAATCCCCTCCAAATTTAACTTAAACCTATGTAATTCCATGGTGTCATCATGGGGAAAGAGTTTTATTAAGTCACACAGGCTTGGCTTTACACCCCAGTCCTCTTGTCTTGGAGGTATTTGAATCTGGGCAAAATTCATTGTTCTTTTATCATAGTTTCCTTGTCCACAGGCAGCTCAGGATAGTTCAGAAACAAAGGTTGAAACTGGAGCAGCCCAAGCAGAGATGCTGACAGGTGAGGGGCAATGAGAGCCACTTTTCCTCACTTGTTTCCTTTTTCCTTCTCCCTCCTGGGCACAAGGAAATACAAAGCTCTTTAACAAAGGGCCGTAAAGGAGAGTCCTGTCCCTGTCCTTTGTTCTTTGAACTCTCTCCTTGGATCTCATTCTTACCTTTGTTTCTGTAATTAAGTCATCCATCATCATCAACAAAATGAACCAGGCCAGACGGTGACCATAATTTTGGGGGAGCAGAGAATAAGGAGAGAATTGTGAGCACTAGGGATACCGAGGAGCCAAAGCCAGGGTAAGTGGGGGGCCAGTCAGAAGAAGATATCATTCAAATCAGAAGACAGAAGTCCTCTGCTATCAAAGGTGCTGATGAGCTCAGATAAGCACTCATTGATCACTGCTGAGTGACTCTGGCCAATTACTCTCGAAGCATATTTTTTCTCTTTTTGAGTTTTGAGGCCAACCAGTGTTTGAGATACATATTTCTTCATTTTTTTCTTAACTTTTTTTTTGGAGAGAGTATTTTCCTTATTGCTAACCTTCATTGCACTTTTATTGACGAATAGATGCTTCCTAAACGTCAGTGTACATTTTTGTGCATATGTTTTTATTGGGTATTGGCTGCTTTCTGGTTCTTGATGTTTTTCCCTATCTGCAAAGCCAGTTTAATGATGTGTGCTTTAGATCACCGCTGTCTGTGTGTGCAGGGCTGGGGCTCTTGTCGCCTGCCCGCCCTTGGTGATAGCTCTGTGGGGTGTGAGCTGGACCTGAAGCTTAGCTGAGCATTTTTGGTTTCTTGGAACCAGACTTTGGAAACATCCCACGAGTCTCGGATTAGGATTCTACTTTTTAGCAAGAATTTAAGTGCTGAAATGCTGAACTTCCAGTTCCTGCCTCAGTGATGTTCCAATCAGTTCACTGTCTCAGTAACTCACCTAATAATTGAAGAGCCTGCCTGGCATCTCTCATATTTGAATTTATACTCAAGCTTACAAACCAGATTTAGATTGCTGTGAACCTCCAGGTCATGCTTTTGTACCGCCTCTCAAGTTCCCCTCCAGCCACTGCCCCCTTTCACCTCTCTTACAAGTGAAAGTAGAGTTGATGGTCCCTCTTTTCTTCTGATGACCACCTCCCCCAGTTTATTTTTTTCTCCCCCATTTTCTGTAATAGCTTCTTTCTGGCATTCCACTTGCCAGGAGCCCTAGTGACCTTCAGCATGTCAAGTTCAGTGGTGGCTTCTGGGAACTGGTCTTCCTCAAGCACCTGACAGGACTGGATGGTACTGATACTCCTCCTTCTAACATGTTTCCTTCTTGTCTCCACATTCCTTCCTTCTCTTGGATCTCCATCTATGCCACGGGCAGATCCTCCATTTCCTTTGTGAGTTCACTATGTGATCTCATGGGGTTAGAGCTACACCAAGCTTAACCCGGCCTCTCTTCTGTGTCCAGTATCATCCCAGAAAAATTCATTTAATCTCAAGATTTTTATGTAACTGCACAAGGCTTCTTTCCCTACCAAGCGAACATCTTTAGCTCTGACTTGACTCTCACGGTGCCTGTGACGTCTCACTGGAAGAGCAGAGAGGTGGTTCTAGCTTACCGTGTGCTGCATGGAAGCCTCGAGTGCCTCACCCTTCAACATTTGCCTTTCTGTTTAATCTTTCAGTTAATGACTGACCCTACCATTTGTAGATTCCACTGTGTTCCTTGAATTCGCCCTCTGCCCTCAAGTCTCATTCGTCAGAAAAACCTTATTGGAATATATATATATCTTGAGTTTGTCACCGTCTCTTCCTCCCCACGTTACAATCCAAATCCAAGACGCCATTGGCTCTTGTTTATTGTGCTGTCATTACTGTTCCCTAAGTGGTCATCCTGCTTCTGCCCCATCCACCTAAAATTCTAACTCCACATGAGGGCTAATTAATTAATCTTTGAGGAATTTAAATGTTGCATGTCTTACCAGATTCTCAGATCTTTCCCAAGTTTTTAGCCTTTGTTTTCCTCTTTCCTCTAGGATAAAAGCTAGATTCCTTGTTGCATCCAGCAAAAGCCTGCTATCAATCCCTGCCTCCCTCTGTGGCTTCGTCTTACCTCAGATGCCAACACACAGCCACACAGGTGTTCTCTCCTCACGCACACCACACCTGCGTTCTCCACGGAGCCTCTACACTGGCCTTTGCCTGGATTCCAGAACCTTTTCCTCAGATCCCCCCTCCATTAGGCTCCTCCCTGTCATTCAGTTGTCAACTCCCAAATCAGCTCCTCCAAGGCCTCCCGGAGTGCCTTCCCAGGGCTTTCTGCCACACCCATCTTTAGAGCCAGGTTACCACTAGCAAGAGTTCCAGTGAGCTCAAGTTCTTCTGACAGGACAGGGTTCTTGAACAAATCACTTGCCAGGACCCAGCCGGAGCAGAGACTCTGGTCACTGATCCGTGACCTCTCTTCCCATGCAGGGCCTTACTTATCTCATTGTAGCTGTTTTTCTTTCCTTTTGATTCTCTTCCTTCAACATAGTCTTTTGTTTCCATGTTTAAACAGTCTTTACAAAGACACATTTTATCTTTCTTCTCTTTTAATATCATCAGAGATTCTTTTCTGAACTGTAACAACTCCACCATGCTTTGGGCCATAAGCCTGTTTCTGATTATGTCAAATTAAAAGACTTCCTGATCACTGGCCCAAAGCTTGTCTATTTTTCTTCTAGCAAATGTTCCACTGTGGGGAAGAAGCAGATCTATTCTTTGGTGCTTATGGCTGTCTTGATCTTAATTTTTTTTCCTGACATCTTTTGTGATAAAGCATCTTTTTGATGCCAGAAAGATCACTATTTAGGCTATAATGAATGCCATACATTTGTGACACATTTCCATATGCACATGGAAGTGTGTATTTGTATGTAGAACCAATACCTTTATCTTTATATCCTCATTGATATTTTTCATCCAAATAAATGTCAAATTATAGATGCTGGCTCATGTGAAGAGATATGTCTGTGCCTTCAATACGAAGTAAAACCTTTTCTCCCCTCCTCACCAATAGGCAATTAATTGTTCAAACATGCACATATTTCAAGAAATCTTGAAACAATCCCAAGAGTTTTTGTGTTCTGGTTAGATCAAGTTGCAGAAATACCAATGTGAAGCCTGGCGTAGTGGTATATGCCTTTAATCCCTGCACTCGGGAGGCAGAGATAGGAGCATCAATATGAGTTTGAGGCCAGCCTGAGACTATATAGGGAATTCCAAGTCATCCTGAGCTACGGTGAGACCTTACCTTGAAAAACCAAAAAAGGAAAAACAAGAAAAAAAGAAAATACCAATGCTATATTGATAACTAACTGCTTGTCTGGTTTTCTTTTCCCTTAAGTTCCCCATCCTCCTTAGCATTGTTAAATTCCACTCCAGAGACTTCTTAGGGTGTTTCTTCCACCTTCCTATCTTAAAGCTGCACTGAGCTGACTCACTAGAAACCGACGGCCTTGGCACGCATCCTCTGCGGTCTTTTATTTTCTCTTAACGTGGCAACACTGCCTCAGTAACAATGGCCTGGTCATGAAAGACTTCTGTGATGGTGACCCCTGCCCGCTGTGTGGCTGGAATCTGAGAATGTTGTTGCCCGGATGTCCTGTTAAAGGGGACAGGAACAAAAGATCTAAGCTTCCTAAGTCTCTCTGGTGCAGACAGGACCAGACTCATGATTTTGTCAAGTTGAAGGATATGGTCATAGTGAAGACCAGGAAAGTTGCCCATAATCATACGTATGTATGTATGCATGCATGTATGTATGTGTATATGTATGTATGTATGTATATATATATATGAATATAAATGTGTGTGTGTGTGTGTGTGTGTGTGTGTGTGTGTGTGTGTGTGTGTTTCCAAAGTAGACACCTTCCTCTCAAATCCCTGGGCGACTCTGCCACTGCTTGTAGTTGTTAAGCTGGAAGAAATGCCCAGATGTCTGAGAACTTTTCTGACATTATTTCAGTTGACAAATAGCATCCAAGTGGCCCTGCTTTGAAATGAGTATTATTTAATCCATAGTAAGCCATCTTTTAGCTCTTACATCAGTCTTGACTTTATTAAAGTCAAAAGTAATGTTTAGGGAGGATAAAATCATAAATATGATTCATAAATACTTAAAAAACAACAACAGAACTCCTGGTTGACTAGAAACTCCACTTACAATTGTAGTTTATCTTTGAACAAAAAACTTCTGGGATTAGGGATAAACCAGTTTTAGAAAAGAAATCAAGTATTGCAGAATTTGAAAATCTAATTTGGCACATATCAGATTAATGCTGTGTAAAAACCCAACGTCTGAATTCAGTTAGCAGAGTGTTTGACTTCATTCTCTTGTTTATTTCCTTTCTTTCCTTTAGTTATTTATGCTTAAATCTCAGTGACTTTTTCTTTATGGCTTTAAACATTTAGTGCTGAGTTTCAAAGGGAACATGCCCTCCTTCCCTGCTTGCTTGCTTTTTTTTTCATAAATCCAAAGACAAACTTTTAAGGAAGTGGTGGTCAGGAATTTTTCGATGTACGAAATTACTTTTTATATAAATACATACATAATCATGCGACTTTACCAATGCACACATTTTCACTTGCAAATAAGCAGGGATTTAAAATTTTGTACATAAACAGCAAGGTTGATAAAGGCGTTTTTAGAAATTTGTATCCTAATATGTGTTTTGTTTTTTAAAATGTGCTGCAGTTGATTGAAATAAATTTAATTTTGACTTATACCACCCAACTGTAATTCCTTCAAGAGCATGTCACTGTGTAGTATATTTAAGGTGATGTCAGCAACAATTCTTTCTTTATTTAGAGTAATGCAATCTAAAGCCATCAACCTTTTCTACTTTCATGAGCTTTTGACTTTCATTCCACAATGCGCAAAATAACTCATTTTACTTAAAGCTTTTGGCAAAATGTCCATAACTGGAGGGAATATTTTTATTTATATGTGTACCTTCCCCTGAAGTAGACTTTAGTACTTGGATCTCTGCATGTTCTAAGCCCTTTGAATTGCTCAGGTTAGTTAGTTACTCTTGTGTTATAAATTTAAAACAACCCCTTCTGTGTCAAAGAATTGAGTCCATCATAGTGATTCTGCTATGGAAGAGCCTGTCAAAAGACACAAGACTCTCCAGGTACCTTGGTGATCCTCTTCAGGTAGACATGACGAAGCAACTTCTCAGTTGGCATGTTTGAACCAGAGAGAAGGAATAATTAATGATAGAAGGATGGTTGGGGAGGCCAGCAGGGTTTATGGAAAGTTCCATGGTGACAACAATCCATGATGTAAACATTAAAAAAAAGAATGGCAAATGTCTCAAATTCAAAGTCTAATCTGACTTAATCTTATGAAGACACCTTATTGGTTTTTATGAATGTTGTCTTAACATGTCCAAATGGAGCCAAAAAACAAACACAATGCAATACTGTATTGTTAAAGTTACCTTCGAGTTGCTGGGACAAACGCAGGATCAGAAGCAGCTTATGGGAGGAATGGGTTTTTTCCAGGCTTACAGAATTCAGGGGACACACTATCAATGGTGGAAGGAGCTGGCTCACTGCCATAGATCAGTAGCAGAAAGAGATTACCAAATAGCCCATAAGCATGAACAGCCAGACAGAGCTCCAACTTCTTTCTACACCTTGTAAATCGCTGGATTACAAGGTCCCTCCCACCCCCACCCCCACATACTTCTTCCCCAGCAGGGCTCCACCCACTGGAGAACAGAGTTGCAAGCTAAATCTTGTAAAAAAAATTTTTTAAATTTATTTATCTGAGGGGAGGCAGATAGAGAATGGGCTTACCAGTGCCTCTAGCCACTGCAAGGGAATTCCAGACACATGTACCGCCTTGTGCATCTGGCTTTAGCTGAGTACTGGGGTTCTTAGGCTTTGTAGGCAAGTGCCTTAACCACTGAACCAACTCTGCAGTCCACAAACTAAATCTTCATCTAAAGCATCTCAGTCTATGCATCCATTCAAATAACACACATACATAGTGAAAAGGGAAGGGGAAAGGTTCAGGGAGGACTTCTTTGAGCATTTGACTTCTAAGAAGAGATCTGGACAGTGGCAGGAATTGGTTAAGCGGAGAGCATTTCAGAAGAGAAGGGCATGTTCAGAGGACCTGAAGCAGGATCACTGTGGTGTTTTCAAAGAACTAAAAGAGGTTGGACAGTGAAGAGAATGTCTGGGATGGGGCTGAGGCATGTAGCAGTCATTCAGTCCTGGTGATCTTGTGGACCTTGTTAAAGAGGATATAAGCGTTGAGTCTAAGGGTTTTCACCAGGGAATAGCATCATTAGATTTCAAGATCGTTGGACTTTAGATTGGGAACGGTTTACACTCCTTCATTAAGAATTGAGCATCTAAACTGAGGGTATCATTCATCGCTAGATGCATTATGAGGCCCTGCGTTCAATCCTCAGCACCGAAATTTCAACAAGAGAAAAAGTGAATTGAGAATCTGGTTTATCTCTACAGGGATGTTCTGAGAAAATATTGGTATGTATCTTTGCTAAGACCACCTTCTGAGTGACACCGCCTCAGACAGTAGTGAGTGGCATGCCTGGCACCATTCATTTCTAGGTTTTTAGTAAAGCTGTAGGTCATAAATAAGTGTGTGCATGTGTGTGTATAATACATATCTATGTACCTGAACAGAAACTGCTTATATACTCTCTCATAAACACAAAGACCCACACACATGAATACACACACACCTCTCTCTCTTTAAGGTGGTGGCAAACCTCTTCTTACCATCAGCGTCTTGTAAGATTGATACATGAGCATAAGAGACGAGGGAAATAGAGCTGAGTCGCCAGTCCCCTTAATCCATAAGGCACGATGACATGCCGTGGCATTCACTCTTCATTGATAATACCACGTGTTACATTCCACGTAACAACTTGATAATATGGAATCAGAGCCCCAGACATCATGGAGTTATGGCAGGACTCTGTATTGTTCGATGTGTCACAATGAACAAGCAGTTGTGCTTATACACAAGAACAGACCTCACTGAGCATCCCCCGAGCTCCGTTTGCAAAAGGGTCGTCTCTCTACCATGACAAAATTCCCACAAGATTTTGAATTATTAATGTCTTGGAATCTGTGGGATTCAGCAGATATGTTCAGGATTATTGATGGCAAACTTTATCTCTTTTATTTCTGAGACACATAATGAAATAGGCAGACCCTCAAATAACGACAGTGTTTAGGCTAATTTTGTAGCGGCCAGTGGGCTTTTGCTTTCATGTATATAAATACAATTTTCTCCCTCACAGCAGATTGAAGGGAGAGAGAATTGGCACTAATTTATGAACTCTTCTAGCCTTCATGGTGTGGTACACCCTGTGAGGGCGAGGTGCTCTAATTACACTTACTTCACCTAATGAGAGCTTTTAGTGACAATTACTGATTGGAGTTAGGGATGTTTGGGGACCTTAGAGGAGATGAATGGACTTTCAGAAGACAAGAGGATTTCAGAGGACTTCATCTGCCTCTTGTCTTCCTAACAATTGGCCAGCCACTCGGAATTCCAGCTTTGCAGAGCCGCCCCAAATATCGAGTGGACTTTGGACTGAAGGGCTCTGATACACTTTATTTCTCAGCTCAAATTAGGTCAAAGAGTTCAGGAATTCCGTTTGCTTTTAGCAGTGTCTTTACGCATTTTCTTCCTCGGTGATGGTCACACAGACCATTTTTCTGTTTGGTAACAAGAATAACCCATATTCCAGACCACTCTTTTGAGAGACATTGATTTGCACTATCACAAATGGATACCTGACATTGTTTTCCTCTTAACACATTTGCAGTGTTCAAATTTGGGAATCAATATTGAAAAGCTCTGGATATATATATATGCATATATGCACACATATATATATTACCCAAGCATATATATTATGCATATGAGAATGGTAATAAAGATTGAGAAATGACAGTTACAGTTGTTAGGAATAAGTTTTTAAATGCTGTTGCACACTAGATAACTAGAGATAACAATTGTATACTTTACATTTCTTTTTTATATATAATTTTAAACATATTTTAGTTATTTGCAAACAGAGAGATAGAAGAGAGGCAGACAGAGAGAATGGGTGCACCAGGGTCTCCAGCCACTGCAAATGAACTCCAGATACATGTGCCACTGTGCATCTGCTTTATGTGGGTATCAGGGAATCGAACCTGGATCATTAGACTTTGAAAGCAAGTGCCCCAACTGCCGAGCCATCTCTCTGGCCTTGTACTGTATATTTCAACAAGGTAGAAGAAAGAATTCTTGAAGTTTTTGTTGTATAGAAATGAGAAGAATTTGAGGAAAAAGATGTTTGTTGACAGCATCTTGCAATACAGCCTAGATTCTCCTGGCACTTCCTGTGTAGCCCTGGCTGGTCTAGATCTCATGTAAGTAAACCCAAGCTGGTCTCAGACTCATGCCTCAGCCTTTCAAGTGCTAGAACTGCAGGCTTGTGCCAGCATCCCAGGCTTCTAGCAGGATGACAGTGTCAGTGTGTGTCTTTTCTAGCTTCATACATATTCCTTTCCTTAATGAAAATAGATTAACGTCACTTTGTCGTGACAGAAAGTGTGAGCTTTTCTTTACTTTTAGGATGTCTGGGTTATTTTGCTCCTGTTGCTGTTGCTGTTTTAGACATTGAATTTACCAGCACAAAGTTCTAGTTCTGAACACATCACCCTACATGTATTGAACCTTCTTCAGGTCAGTGAGCATTTGCAGACCAGACAGGTGAGCAAGATAAAAACCAGAAGCCAGTAACCTACTTATGTGATCTTGCCCTTGCTCACTTTCCTCTTATAGTATGCTTATTACACCTTCTTCATAGCACCTTTCTGAAGATTGACTGATGCTATGTGTACATTATCTTGACCAGGAGCAATTCTGTTGTCAGTGTCTTCACTGCTAATCTGTATAATATTATGAACTTTCTGAAAGGTATCATATAATAGAATATATATATTCTCCCGATTCTTTCACAAGGATGCATTTATTTACTCAGTGATTTTATTTTTAGACAGAGGCTCTACAGATACCCAAGCTGGCCTAGAACTCACAGTAGCTCTCTGCCTCACCCCCCTGAATGCTGAGATTTATAGGCATGTCCCACCATACCTGACTATTTGGTGATTGAGATATTTTTTTTTGAGGGTTGATTTTGGACCTAAATTATTTAAATGTCTCCTCTCTAACAGTGACCGTTTTAAGCTCCAGAAAGTTTAACTTGCTGTTAGCTGTGTTTCCTGTTTCAGTGCTCAGGAACTTAGAGGGTAAGAGGCAGATCTTTATTAGTGCTGCCAAGAAGGCAGTAAGTGACTTGGAAGAGAAAGAGTCCTGGGGGTGTGGCTGTGGTAGAGTTCTTGCTTTGCATACATGAGGCTCTAGCTTTGATTCTCAGAGTCAGAAAGAGAGGCAGAAGGAAGGAGGAGGATAAAAGAGAACAAGAAAAGGAATAAGAACAGGAAGAAGGAGGAGGAAGAGAAGGGAAAACTTGTGAAGGAAAATTTTAAAATATGAACGCACATTTGAGTTACACTTTGAAGGATCGGTGTCATTTGGCCATATGAAAGAATGGTGGTGCATCCAAGGAGAGGAGGAAGCAGTGAGTGTGTGATCTGGGAAGTTGTTGCAGTCACCTTCCCCTTGCTGGGACAAACCACACGGGCAAAAGCAGTTGATGAGAGGAAAGGGTTCACTTTGGCTTACAGTCTCCAGGGGAAGCTTCATGATGGCAGGGAAAGCATGATATGAGCAGAGGCTGGATGTCACCTCTGCCATGGTAGGTGGAAAACAGCAGCAAGACAATGAGCTGACTTTTGGCAAGGGGGGGGCTGGCTAGATCCCCCTAAAGCCTGCCCCTCATAACACACTTCCTTTCTAGCAACGCTGGAGACCAAGCGTTGACAACACATGAGTTTATGAGGCACATGGGATCCTCACGGTCACAGAAGTAGTGAGGGGTCATTTTGCTGCAGCAGAGGTCTTTGAAGAGCCAAGACTGCAGAAGGCACTGCTGGGTGCACATAGCTGAATGCACGCTCAAGGATTTAGATCAGACATCCAGTGTGCAGTGTCTGAAAGTAACAAGAGGCAGGCATAGGCAAGGCAGAGGATTGACAGAAAAATGACCAAAATGTTAATAGTTGGGAATTGGCGAATGCAAGGGAAAGATGTGCTACTATTCAGCATAGAATTCTTAGCAACTTTCTGTAAGTTTAAAATTTTTCCCAAATCAAATTGAAGGGGTAAATAAGCAAAATACTTAAGAAACATATAACCAGTAAAGAACAAGCCATTTAAAAATGACCAGAAATTCAAAAAGTATGTTCAACCTTTTAGGAGTTAGACAAGTTAATTAAGAAATGTTATACTACTTTTCAATCACATCTGCAATTTTTTTTTTTCCTTAAGGTAGAGTCTCACTTTAGCCCAGGCTGACCTGGAACTCACTCTAGTCCCAGGCTAGCCTTGAACCCCCAGCAATCCTCCTACCTCTGCCTCCTGAGTTCTGGGATTAAAAGCATGTACCACCGTACCCAGCTGCAAATGTTTTTGAAACAAAGTCCTTTGTTGGATTCAGTTTTTTCTTTCATATCCCATGAATTTAGAAAGAATAAATGCCCTCTCTAAGAACCAGAGACTTTTTCTTTAAGGATTTAGAAATTATTATTTTCTGGGTAATTTCTACAAATTATTTGATTTCACAAATGCTTCTTCTTAAAGAGTCATTGAAATGTCTGCCCCTGGAGATTTCAGAATGGAGGGCTGAGCCCTCTTCTCTGTCAAGTAGAGAGATGGGCAGGATGGCCCTGTATCTCAGGGCCATCCAGGGGTTGTTTTGAGAGCCTTTGCCTAGGGCTGTCTTGGGCTAAGTGTGTGGTAGAAGCAGAAGTTACTCCTTTGGGGGAAGGGAAAAGTCCTTGCTTCCCTGAAGACCGATGGCTTCTGTCTGTCTGATGAGACAGTGGAGTTGACAGAGTGCAGAGCCTGGGACAGCGAGTCTTGCTTGTCTCCAGTGAAGATTTTTTTTTTCTCTGGCGGTGGAAGGACTGAAATTGTGAAGTCTATTTGGGATGAGTTATCTGTAATTTCTGCCTTTCCCTGGAGAGAAGGAGGATGACTAATTGAAGCCTCCCATAGCAGTAATTGAGACGGATTGAAAGTGGAAATGAGTGATTAACCTTGAGCCTCCTCCTGACACTGAGCATGGAGATGTTAGAGTAGGTTTCTGGGGGAGGGGGTCCTCAGTGGCTCAACCGCACGGAAGTCCACATCGTTCTCCTAATTAACTTCAAGACCAGAATGCATCCGCTCCAACATCAGATGCTCTGTTTAGCCATCAATGGAAGGTGGTCACTGAAGGCTGCAAACCCCATGCCAATTAGGCTTCATTTGAATGGGTCCCTTCACAGGCCCTTAATTTTATATTTCTTTCTTAAAGAAGTACCCCCAAATGTATAGGCTTCAGTTCCCACAAAACTTAGTTCTGTTCTCCTTACAAATGAACAGTATGGCAAAAATGAAAGGAGTGATAAAATGATGGCTAACATTTTTTCACTCAAGGGATTTTGGGATTATTTAAATCTTATAGGTGTTCATGTCTATACATGTGTGCCTATTTTCTGAAATTTTAAGAATTAAGATGAACATTCTATTAGCTGATTTTGTTTCTGTGATTGTTTTTTCCCCCCTCATTCAAATGCTAAGGTTGTGGCCAGGTTTGGTGGCCCACACACTCTAGAGTTAGAGGTAGGAGGATCCGCATGAGTTCAAGGCCACCCTGAGATTACACAGTGAATTCCAGGTCAGCCTGGGCTAGAGTGAGACCCTACCTCAAAAATACAAAAAAAAAAAAAAAAAAAAAGTTAATGTTAAAAAGGGAAAGTAGAAGATAAATACGTCCACGATAGTAATAATGAGGTGTATGTATTATATTGGTTCATGTATTTTTTGTGTGCTGGTACAGTTATAACTACTAGTGAAATGGGTTGGCTTACAAATGTCAGCAGTTTTTCTCTTCTGTTTTGAGAGGTACATTCATCTCTGTCCTTTAACAACGTGTAATCTACTGCCCTACTCATAGCAGGTGGTCAAAATGTATGCCATACAGACTGGAGCTAAGCCTACATGGTGACTGGGATTGTTTTTATAACGAGAAAGAAACATTGGCAGGATCTCACTGGTTTCAAAAAAGTAAAAACACGTTATCTAAAGACAGTAGCCTGATGGCATGTAAACTTTGACTAGGCAAAATTCTCTGCTTTCCCAGAAATTATACAATTATCCTTTTGCAAGTATAAACATACTAGTATAAGCTTACTGGAGCATTTCACACGGTTACTTAAGCATGATTAACTCAAAGAACCCATTTGCCTTTTCTGAAAGTTCATATTTTTTCCTTTTGTTTTTATTATGATTGATTTGTTTTAGTATCTGTCACTGTATACTTCTGTCTGAGGCTTCTCTTTCAGATAACTTTCTTCTCAAAGGATATCAAATGCTGCTCAACATGTCTTCTTAGGAACAGGTTAGCTCTCTCTTGCTTGCTCACTCCCTTCTTATACCCGCCCCACCCCCACCCCCACCGCACACACACAATGCCCACACACAGACAGCTATTTTACCAGTAGCTATTTATGAATCACTGAATGAACTTTGAACTGCATCATTTGACAAGAGCCAGGCCATTAAAAAAAAAAAGACTCAGGAATTTTACATCTTACAGCTAGGAGTAATATATTTGATTTGATGGCTAGTTGGTGGAATGCTCTAGAAGTATTCAGTGAAATCACATGCACTCTCATTGCCATGCTATTTGGAAAGAATATATATATGAAGGAATACATCGATTTAGAACAAAGAACTTAATTGCTAGAATTTTGAAATCACACATCAAACATCTTCCAATTGCATGTTTCTCCAGCTTGAAATGCTTGTCTTTGAAGAAGTTTACTTCTCATTTTTCCGACCTTCTCAGTTATTCAGGTTTACAGGCAATTAAATGAGACCAAATATTTGTGTCATGTTAGACCAGTTGGTCTTAGTTTGGAGCACAGGGTTCTTCATACTTCCAGCAGCAATTTCAGAACTTGGATAATCCATAACTTTCTTATTGGGCATCTCATTTCTCAAAGATCTGTTTATACTGATGATCTCGCCACTGCTTCATCGGAGCTTAGTCCTCCAATAAATGATGTTAAATCTGTCAACTAACACACGTTCAGGGTGGGCACAGCCACAGTACGAATCTGTGAATGAAAGGCTGTCACTTTTGATAGCAGGAAGGGGTAACTATTGAGAATGACAGAGCCCTCTATAAAATTGTTTTGAGCGGCTGGACAGCACACATCTGAACAAATAGGATCCGAATGGTTTTGTGAGCTGGAAGGTAAAATGAAAGTCATTTGGGCAGCATTCCTAAATTCCCCAATTCTGCAAGGCTGGTTCAGACCTTCTCCACAGGAAGCGGACACTGAGGTCAGAAGTTGGGTCAAAGCCTTTTAATTGTGAGTCTTCATGTTGCCTCTGGCCTGGGTCAATAGCCTTCAGGGCTCTGTTTGTGGGCCCAGAGAGGGTCCATTGTGGGGCTCAGGTGCTCCACTGTGAGAAGCAGATTATCTGCTTATCTTCTATCATCAGCCTTCCCATTGGGCTTTCAGCTGCCAAGGACAGGCTGAGGTGTGAGGTGGAAGAAGTCAGGTACAGTGGTCTCAGTTCGATCCCATTACAGATCCAAATATGAATCAGCCACACGCTGCTTTGTTGAATGACTTCAGGCTTTTTTGATTTGGAATTTTTTCTGTCTTAATCTGTATTCTCTAGAGTGGACTGAGCCTTATTTATTCCATTCTCATCTTCTGGAAGTCTGCGGGCTAGAAATCAGATGTGCCATACGATCCAAACAAAAGAAAACGACTCAAACACCTTTTCGTCATTCATGTTCCCACCAACATAGGTTTCACATTGCGAAATAAGTTATTTTAGTTTTCTGAAAATTCATCAAGTTCTTCAGCTGTCCTTGGAAACGTCTGTGGTTTGGTCCACAGATAAGTGGTTATCTACCTAAGTCTCCAATTTATGTGGATTAGGGACTGAGAACGTATTGTGAATTGTGACTTTATTTTAATGACCAGAATGCTTGCATCATTTTCCTGTGTGTCCTGAAACAAAAAGAGAAAATGAGAGAGAGAGAGAGAGAGAGAGAGAGAGAGAGAGAGAGAGAGAGAGAAACACAGAGAAATTATTTTATTATGATCTTTTCTGTGGCTAAGTGGATAGTAACCCTGATAAATTCTTGGTAAGTGGATATACCTCCTCCATTTGACATAAAAAATCCCTACATGCATACTCCTAAATACTGATCTTTGTTCTGTTTTTGTTGTTGAGACAGAGTCTCAGGTATCCTAGGCTGCACAGCTGAGGATGACCTTGAACTTCTGGTCCTCCTGCTTTTGTTTCCCAAGTGCTGTGATTTCAGGTGTGTGTCACCATGCCCAGTTTACATGGTGCTGGGGCCCAGGCAAGCATTCTGCAAACTGAGCTATATTCCTAGCCTTGATCTTTATTTTCAGGACTAGCTCATTCCTCCTTTCCAAAATACTATGCTCCACCAACCCTTGGACAGAAGCTCTAAGATAGGGAGAATTTGATTAGGGCCAGCAAGCAAGAACTTTGTCTTCAGGACCCCTTCACTCATTCTTTTTTCTTTCTTCAATAAATCTGTTTGGATGACTTGGTTTTAGGTTAGTGCTATTCTTATTTCTAGCCTGGCATGTACACCTGTAAACTGTAAATTTCGCTGGTAATTTGTAAAAGTTTTTTTTTTCTTATTGAACAGATAACCATTTCACACTTATTTGGGACCAAACACTGTTCTGAATAATTATAATGTAAAATTTAATAACAGATTCGGATCTCTGCCACTGTGGAGTTTATACTACAGTATGGTGATAAAATAGGAAACAGTACTCTGAAGGCTGAGGCAGGAGGATCATGAATTGGAGACTCTCTGGAGCGACATAGTATGACAGAGTCTCAGACAAACAATGTATATTGCTTTCTGTCTTCCAGTTCCTGGCACAGAGCTGCTAAAGCCTTTTTAGAGATAAACTCAAGGGGATTATTTTGTTCTAGTGTTTGGTCTTTGGCCTCAAGTACCTGGCAGGACTGAGATCTCTGTAATTTCTTGGTAGACAGGGGCATTTTTTGTTTTGAAGTCACTCTTGATAGGCTGCTGAGAGATTCAGCAGGGGAACCAACCATGTGCCTTGAGAGGTGGGACTTCCATCCTCACCCCTAGACTTCTAGGAGGGCAAGGGAGTCTACCACCAATGACCATTGATGAAACCCACTCTGCCTGTGAGATGAAGGCCTCGTAAAACTCAGAGGGACAGGGCTCCAGGAGCTCCTGGGTAGCTGACCACTTGGAGCTTTCTGGAGGGTCATGCACCCAGAGAGGGCACAGGAGCTCTGCACCCCTTCTCCCATACCTGGACACATGGCTCTCTTCCTTCTGACCATTTATTTGCCTCCACCGTGCCATCCTTTGTAATAAGTGTGCAAACACAGGTATTTCCCTGAGTTCTGTGCATCATTCTAGCAAATTAACCAAAATGGATGATGGGAGCTGATTGACCAAAATGGATGCACACCTGGATTTATAACCACACCATTCTAAGCGCAAGAAACAGCATCAGAAGTGGAAAGCCCTCTGGGTAGACAACACCACAATCTCTAGGTAAACAGTGTCAGGCTTGACTTGAACTTGACAGGTAAGATCCACTGGAGAACTGCTTGGTGTCCCACATCTGATGTCAGAAGTGTTGAGTGAGAGCGGGAAAGGAACTGGTGGTTTTCTAAGACCTGTCAGCAGCCTCTTACAGGGAGACAGACAATGAAAAGTCAACAAAATTAATAGACAAATGATAGTTTCTGAGAAGGGGAGAAGGTAGAAAGAAAAAAAACAAGAAGGTGAGTTAGGTTAAAGGCAGTAGGGCTGGTGCTCTGAGGCCAGAGTCAGGAGGTGGTAAGTGCAGTAGGGTGGTGACGTCAGCCTCAGTGAGCACCACAGAGAGAGCTCCCTCCTGCTCATACAAGTGGGAACCAGTATGCTGTTCCTAAAGCCAGGGTTTTCTGCTTTGTTTTCTGTCTTAGTGTTAACAATGCATCAGGAAAATTCCAAAGTAACCTCTAAGTTTGATTACTAAGATGCCCTTTCTCTATCCATGATATGGCTTAATGGCTTTATTTGCCCCGTGATATTTTTTCTTTCTTTATTTAAATAAATATTTTCTATCTTTCTTTACTTGAGAGACAGAGAGAGAGAGAGGAAGAGGCAGATAGAAAGAGAAAATGGGCATTCCAGAGCCTCTAGCCAGTGAAAATGAACTCCAGATGCATGCACCACCTTGTACATCTGGCGTTACGTGGGTATTGGGGAATTGAACTCAGGTACCTAGGCTTTGCAGGCAAGCGCCTTTACTGCTGAGCCATCTCTCCAGCCCTCTTTTTCCGAAGTAAGCATTTAGAAAGATGAGTAAGAAAAGTACTCTAGGGCTGGAGAGATGGCTCAGCGGTTAAGGCACTTGCCTCCAGTGCCTAAAGCCCTGGGTTCAATTCCCCAGGACCCACATAAGCCAGACACACAAGGTGGTGGCCCTGGTGCGCGCTCTCTCTCTCTCTCTCTCTCTCTCTCTCTCTCTCTCTCTCTCTCTCTCTGTATCTCTGTGCTTGAAAATAAATAAATAAAATATTAAAAAAAAAAAAAGAAAAGTACTCTAGTTATTCTGGCAGAAGCAATGTAAGGGAGACGATTATGTTGGCTCACAGTTCAGAGGACGCCATCCATCATGGCAGTCCATGATGACAGGAATTTGTGTGTGGCTTGTTCACATCTTGTCAGGCCAGGACCAGAAACAAAGATGGGCTCTGACCCTCCAGGTCCACTCCTACCTGTGCCCCAAAGGCTCTCCTTGTAGTGCCTCCAGCTGGGAACCAAGTATTCACACATGAGCCTCTGGGATCATTTCAAATTCATAGCATGAAGCAACCAGGATAGGTGTGCAGAAGAGGCTTCTCCTGTGGAGAGTATCCCTGGGCTCTGTGAACAAAGATACCAGTAAGGAAAAGGGAATGCTGACTTTGGCTTCTGCATACTGGAGAATTCTACAGTCGTTTTCTTTTGTGCCTAGCGGTGTAAGGAAGAAACAGTGACAATCCTGCTTCAACCTTAAGTGCCTCGCCAGCCCTCTCGGGGGACTGTCTTTAGGAATATAAGCTGACACCACCTCGCCCAAGCCTCTTTCCATCAATAGCATGGCAGGGACACATGATCCCAGCGGGCAGACGGATAAGGAGGAAGGCCTGTCTGTTGGCACAGACGCAGCAGGAAATGGACTGGTTTCCAACCAAGGACTTGGAAGGAGAAATAGAGGATGGGGAGATGGTCCCGTGGGAATACGTAGCCAATTTACTTTTTTTCTTGTTTGTTTGTTTGCTCCTGAAGGATGGTTTCTTGCTCATTCTGTACAGACGAGAGTGGTCAGTTTGTTCTGAACCTAAGGGACTTTGTTCCTTAGAACAAGTCTCTGGGGAACACACGTTTTGTGACTGTAAATCTACAATGGCAAGATTGTGTTAATTTGACTGACTAGAAATACTAACCACATTATATCAAATAACTGCCAGAAATAATTCTCTACCATGCCCTGTGACTTTATTTTAATTGATTTTTTTTTTTAGCTTTCGGCCCCTGTGATTTTTGTTTATTCTGGCACATATTTATTAAATGCATGAGGAAAATGGTTTTGCAAATGATTTTTAGGGTTTTTATCTAGTTGAAATGGATGGGTTAACTCTTTTCCCTCAGAATTCAAGTCTGCATTTATTTTCAGACTCGACTTTGCTGAAGTAGCGTTGGGGGCCCATTAATAGCTTGTTGCTCGCATCAGCATTCTGTATAATTAAGCTGTATGCTTAGCAGTGGCGTTTGATGGACCCCAAAGATCTGGACATCAGAACTGAACATGATTGATCAATGGGAGATATGTTAATATTAGGATTCCTGAGCTGTGTTATGGAAAAAAAGATCACTTACTGTAATAACAAAGATAATGTCTCTAACATCACTCAGGTTATGTCCCAGCAGTAATCAGGCCTTCTCAATAAGTCTCATTTGTCTGCACAGAGCCCTCACATTAGATGAACCACGAGGGGAAAGGTCAGAGAATTGTCCTTTTATTATTTATTTATTTATTTATTTGGGAGAGAGTAAAAGAGAAAAATAGGCAGGGAGAGAGAGAGAGAGAGAGAGAGAGAGAGAGAGAGAGAGAGAGAGAGAGAGAGAGAGAGAGAGAGCGTACCAGGGCCTCTAGCTGCTGCAAATGAACTCCACACACATGTGCCACCTTGTGCATCTGGCTTTACGTGGGCACTGGGGAATGGAACTCAGGTCCTTCTGTTTTGCAGGCAAATGCCTTAATTGCTAAGCCATCTCTCCAGCCCCCAAATTGTAATTTTTGGCAGTTGAATTTACCTATCAATATTGCCTGAAAAGACATGCTTCATGAAGATAGCCCTGTTTCCAAGGTGATGAGATGACTCAGTGGTAAAATACTTGCCCTGCAAGATGAGAACCTGTGTTTAGATCCCGGTGGTCCACCTATAACCCCAGCAGCAGGGAGGCACATCCAGGGATTCTGAGTCTCCAGATGGATGGCTAGTATAGCCCATTTGGCAAACTGTAGGTATAAACCTATTAGAGATGTCTCAAAAAAAAAAAAAAGACAATTGAGGAAATCAACCTCTGGACACCACATACATGTGCACACACTATGTTCACCGCCACATATACATGTCCTTACACATACAAACATGCATAAGTGCATGCGCACACACTCCCCCACCCACAGGATAACCCTGTTTCTTGTATAAGCCTGTTTTCTTCTCTGCGTTTGCCTTGATCACAGATGTTTAAAACTGAAACAATTCTATTCTGTTAAAATACATCTGTCCCAAAAGATCAATAATAATAATGCTAACCAACATTTTTTGAATGTTTACTAAGTGCTATACTATGAAATTAGCACAAATACATGCATCTAGTCCTCACCATAATACTAGAGGGTAAAAGTATTTTTCTGGTTACCAAGGAAACTGAAGCTCAAAGACATGAGATACCTTCCCCAGACATAGTAAGTAGTAGGGTAAGATTTGAACCCAGGACATCCATGCTCCTTGCCTGAGCCAACTGCCGGAGGGATGTGGGAGATGCTGCCCTGTGCTCAGTGGCTGGTTTTCTGAGGTTAATTATGAATAATAAGTTATAATTGAAGGCAGATTAGTAAGCAGCAGATGTCCCTTGTGGGTGCTTCAGGTATTCAAAACAACACAAAAACTACCTTAAGCCGAAAGCCTAGTCTTCAAAATACTCCCCATCTTTGACTTAAAGCTGGGATCCCTAGTGTGACCTTTGAACTCTGAGTGTGAATACCTTGGTTGACTACATGGTCTGGATTTCAACATATGAATCCAAATCCCAGTGGGAATTTTCTCTCACTGATTCCTGTCTGCTCCCAGATTGTTTTAAATATTTGGAAATTTGGGGGAAACTCAATTTGTAGACCTTTCACCTGTGACATAAACTGAATACACGCTTGGTAAAGCAGTATTGCACAATCACCTAACAGCGTTTTTATGGAGAAAGGAGTGATGGGGGCTGGGGAGATGGTTCAGGGGACAGAGCACTGGCCCTGCTAATGTTCAGATCCCGATCCCTGGAGCAAGCTGGCTAGCTAGACTAGATGAATTGGAGAGTTCAGGGTTCAAATGAGAGACCCTTGGGCTGAGGAGATGGTTGAGTGCTTAAAGGCACTTGCTTGCGAAGCCTGCAAGCCCAGGTTCAATTCTCCTGAACTCATGTAAGGCCAAATGCACAAAGTGGCACATGAATCTGGAGTTCTTTTGCAGTGGCAAGAGGCTCTGGCACAGCCACACTCTCCTTATCTCAAATAAATTACATACAGTGTTTTCAAGTAAACTTTCAAAAAAGGTGGGGCGAGGAAGATGGCTCAGCAGTTAAAGGCTCTTGTTTGCAAAGCCTGCTGACCTGGATTTGATTCTCCCAAAGCCAGACAAAAAAAGGCAGCCCATGGGTCTGGCAAGCATTTGCAGTGGCGAGAGACTCCGATGCACACACACACACACACACACACACACACACACACACACACACACACACTTCCATGAGAAGAAAGGAAGAAAGCAGAAGCTCCTGGGAGGTCCGAGCGTGGACTGTGCTTCACACAGTCAAGTTCAGTTGCTGTCTTTATGAAAGAATGATTGGTCATCAGCAGCCAGCCCGGGGACACATTAGCAGTTCTGGTGAAGGAGGGATGCTGCCTTCCAGACTCTTCCTGGCTGTCACCACGCTGAGAGCTGCCTGCAGCTCGCCTGAAGCTCTGCTTTGACTGAAGGGTTCCTCGATCATCTCAAACCCTTGTTCTCAGTTAGTTTTAAACCTGCTTAAAGTTCTCCTTTTATTTGGCAAAGTACATCCGCCTTTGTCGTCTCTTAAACCCTTCTGATGTCCAAAGAAACTAGACAGCTTAACAAATAATTGATTAGCAAGGAGTCTGGCTGTGTTCACTGTGAGCTAGTGAAGGCCAAAAGCTGAGCTTTCTGGGTCTTTCCAAAACCTAGACAAAGTACCAATTTATCTTCTTAAATTTATCTTTTAAATTGCAATTTAAAGGAATTTGTATTGTATTATTTTTGAATTGATGTGATAGACTTGTAGATTACTTTTCCTTCTTTGAAGGCTTCTCATTTATTGGCCAGACATCTCTTGTTATTGTTCTGCTTTTAATGCTTGTCTTCTCAAGACACGATTGGTAAGACAGGACAGAGAGGTGAGCCTTGAGAATCAGCGCACGTCATGAAGTGTGCATGCTCACTTCAACAATGAATTCACTAGCCAAGCACCTCAACCCAGCTCTGGGAAGGAAGGGGAAAGAAACTTGCAGCCACAGAGGCTCTGACTCATTTGTGTTCAAATGTTCCTTTTCAAGGAAGTCTGGAGAAAAGCACTCTCAAATTTAGTCACGTGGAAAATGTCACAAATCATTATAAGAAAGACCTGGCTTCCAGTGTCTCACTGAGAAGCGGATCATAAACAATTGGCGTTTTGTGGGCCCTCCACTATCTCATGCATTAGTAAGGAGCCACATGTGGCTAATTAAATTTAAGTTTAAATTAATTTAAAAATCAAATCAGATTGAGAATTTAATTGTTTCATTGCAGTAGCCACCTTTCAAGGCTTAAGAGTTTCACGTGGCCATGGCTCTTGTACTGGACACCTCACATTATTGAACAATTCATTCCAGAATATCCTTCATAAGAAAATCCAACAGAAGCGGTTGTTCACTTTGCCGTGTTTTGTTCCTTGTTTGGAGTTTTAGTTCCAAGTTTAACATATCCTCTCATGGAAACAAACCCTGTAGCTGTTAGGAGAATTCATGTGAAAATTTGGTATTTATTTTGATACCTTACTGATATGATATATGATGTCTCACATATCTATAAATGTATTATTCCAGGAACTCAAGGTCTGACGAGATGTCTTACAGATGGAAAACTAAGTTTTCAGTATGAGTAGCAAAATAGGCTTTGCTTACAATTTGGGCAGAAGAAACAAATCTGCATTGGAATAAAATGAGAATTAAGAGTGATTTGCAGTTATAGAAAATATTTAATGATTTTATAAACCCATGAACATTTCCAACACAGGAAACCTATACAGGAAAAGACAAGACCAAGAAGTCTGGTAGAAAAAGGAATGAATTAAGAAAGTCAGTTTTTTCAAATGAAGGGAAAGCTCATAATTTAAATTTTACAAAGCTGTTTTACTATAAAAGTAATGTAGTAAATGTCCACTACACCGATTATAAATTACATAAAAGTATAGATAATGCAGTAAAAGTCATTTGGTAATCCATCTGTCAGCATCTGTCACTTCAACAATTTATCATGTTTTCTTGTCTTTCAAAATCATAGCTTGCTGATGACAGAGACGACATTTGCAACAAGGCATGGCTTTAAGATATAATTAAGCTCTTCACATATTTTATCACTTAATATATACAGCGGCCCGGGAGACAAATATTCTGGCTCTTCCATTCTGACATGTTTAAAAACTGAGAAATTCAGGCTGGTTTGAGGCACTTATTTGCAAAGCCTGCTGGCCCAGGTTCCGTTCCCTAGTATCCACAGAAAGCCATATGTTCAACATGATGCTTGTATCTGCAGTTCATTTGCAGTGGCAAGATGCCCTGGGGTGTCCATTCTCATCCCCCTCCCCATAAATAAATAATTTAAAAAGAAACTAAGACACCCTGGGAAACATGAGCAAGCTGAACATATTTGGGTCAGGGCATTATCTGACCTGAAGTAACAAAAGATTGTTTTTATTCTGAATTGATTTCATGAAGCATGAATACAATCATTTTTGCTATGTTTAATTATATTGGCATGGTGAATTATATATACCTTTTCAAAAATCTGACAAATTTGAAACCCATCTGGCACCAAAATTTTGAGACTAGAAATATAGAACTGTGTTATCCAACTTGAAAAACAAAAAAACAAAAAACAACTTAGCATCTTATTTTATTATGGGTTACCCTCTACCCCCAGGCTGAGGCAGACCTTGAACTCCCAACCAGCCTTAACCTCCCAAATAATGTGATTTTTGGCATCATCACCACATCCTTTGTATTATCCAACTTTTGCTGAAGAAGACGAGGCCATTAAGCACCCTGTGCAAATCCTCATGACCAGCAGGAAAAGAGCTCAAAGTCAGCAAAGCCAGCGTGGAATGTGGGCACCTACCCTGTTCTACTTGAGTAAAACTGCTCTCTATTGGTGGCCGGGGAGATGGCACTTGCTTGCAAAGCCTGATGGCCTGGGTTCAGTTTCCCAGTAGCCACGTAAAGACACAAAGTGACATGTGCATCTGGAGTTGGATTTCAGTGGTAAGAGACCCTGGTCAACCCATCCGTTCATTCTCTCTGCCCTCCATCTCTCTCTTGCAAACCAATAAAAGTATTTGAAAAATATATATGCATGCCATATTCATTTTAAGGTCTGAGAAGGAATTTCTTATGCTAATAATTTGGTTATCTCCACTCCCTTTTTTATCTTAGGTAATTTTGAAACATTATTTGTCAATAGTAAAAGTTCAAGATTGTTATTCTCATAGGCTGGAATTCAATTATTTAATGTCCAACTCTTGTTAATGGTACTTTAAGTCTCAACAGTAAGCTTTTATGTAGAATATAGTCATAAAGTTAGCCACTGTCAACCAGGATGTACTAAAATCATTTTTTGATGTAAACTTTGTAATTTTTCAATTACATATATGACTTTTTTAAACCATAGGTCAAAGTCAAATATAGATACTTGACACATAGGAATATCCATGATATTACCAAGTGTCTTCAGTGTTTATATAAATATAAGATGGTGTTTTACTTTGTGGTTTCATTCTAAGAATAAAAATTCATGAATGAGCAGTAGTTTTGAAAGACTTTTGATATCTTCTACTTACTGAGATTTTTGCCCATAACCATGTGATTTTTAAATAGAATTATAATTACAGATTCCCTTGATACTTTGATTAATTCTTGGACCTCATGAAATATATTCTCACCCAGAATTGTCCACCTGCATTTTTGAGTGGTCTACCCTCCTTCTGTCCTCTCCAGTGAGAGGAGTATTAAAGAAAACGGGGTGCATTATGATCTTGGTATATTGTCTATATGTATAGAGGTTGTCAAGAAAAAGTTGAAAGAAAGAAAGCAAATGGAAGAGGCTTCCACTGGGTATTTTCCCTTGATAAATGGGGATTTTTATTTTATTTTATTTTATTTTATTGAATGGGGATTTTAAAAACCAACAAGAATCAACAACCTAACCCCCTCTGTGCTTTTCCTATAGACATCCCTTTTTAACTGATTCTTCGGAGGCCTTCCAAACCCATTTCATTTATGCACCGAACACAGCTCTGACTTAGTTTGTGATATAGAAGGTTTTGTGTACCAAAGAAATGCTTTCACTCTCCCATTGGCTATTTTGAGAAACATAATCATCCCTTAGTCTACCCAATTAATGTTCATTACAGACCAACACTATATAAGGCATCATGAGACCAGGCAATGTGGAGCAATGGAAAGAGTTAGTGAATGTGCTGGCTTCCAAGGGCTTCAGAGAAAGATTGTGTCACTACAGTCAGAGCTGAAGTGACATGCTCCTACACCATTCTAGCATTACTCCAGTACTTTATACTAGTTATCTAATTCTTACACTCCTTTTCTAAGTTGAGTATGATTACTGGGCCCATTTTACAGATGAGGTTATGGAGGTTCCTGGGCTTTCATTGTTTCCCAAAGGCATAGTGGAGCTGGAATTTGAGCAAAGGTAGCCTTGTTGGGCTGGAGGCCTGCAGTCTGCGGTTGTGACTGACGAAGTAGCAGCCGTGGGAATGAAAAGAGGTCAACGTACATTGAAAAGAGGTTTAAAATAAAGTCCTCCATGAGTCATTAGTAGCAGAAGAGGGCTGGGCAGATGGCTCAGTAGCTGAAGGTGCTTGCTTACAAGACTTCCAGTCTGAGTTCAGTTCCCCAGTACCCACACAAGGTCAGATACACAAAGACGTACATGCATCTGGAGTTCATTTGCAATGGCCTAATCCCAGCACTCAGTAGGCTGAGGCAGGACTGCTGAAAACCGGAGGTCATGCTGGGAGGCCTGGGCTGCATTGTGTGACCCTGTCTCAAAATGAACAATAAAAAAATTTTTTTAAGGAAAAAAATGTTTAAAAAGAAAAGAAAAATACTCCCCCCCTGGGATGTTAGATGTTTACCATCAGGACAGAGAGAAGGCTAGGTAGCCCAAATTGGTGAAGACACCCACCCGGCCGCACCTGTTGCCCGCAGCGGTCAGGACCTTGCACTCTGGGGCCACAGGCACCTGGGCCTTAAGCTGCCTACTCAGCTGCCACTGGGTGACACAGCAGCCCAATGGGGTCCTGGGAGAAGGTGACATGCTTCTGTGGTGCCCACATGGAGAAGGCAGTGGTGGCAGAGTAAGGCCCTCCACAGACCACCCCAAGCACCCAACCCAGAGCCTAGTGTCCTCATGCTATAGACTTCTATGGTTGGACCTCTCTGGCTGCGTGGAGACCCCAAAGTTGAACAGTCCCATCTTCACCACCTGAAAGCACCCCAGGATGTGTTCCCTCAGTGCCAGGCAATAGGTGTAGTCTGTGTGGCCCTTGAGGGCCCTCATGAAGGTCCCTGTTTCCAAATCCATGGAGTGCAGCTGACAACCTCCCCCAGCCAGAACCAGGGCATTCTCCTTAGGGATGAGCAAGGCATTGGTCTCAGGCACTTACGGCTTGTCCTGCATTCCTTCTTGAGTATCTCTGCCCAAAGCCAGCCCTTCACCTCCCATCCCCAGCACCAAGCAGATGCCCATCCATGGAGACATGCTCTAGACAGGTCCATCATGGACTTGGAAGGTCACCATGGGTTTCTTGCTTTCTTCTTTGGCTTCTGAACTTAAAGCCTCACTGTTTTCTCTTAAATAAATAAATCAACTATTCTTAAAAAGAAGCAGAAGTAGTAGGTGAGATGAGGGAAGTTAAGGATGACCCACAGTTTCTAGTTTGGGGCCATGTGGTAAGTCCAGGGAAACAGAAATCCTACCCCATCCCAGTAACGTACTGTGGAAATTGTCAGGATATGAACGAGTCAATGACAGAACAGGGCTTGAGAGTCTTCCATACAAACTCCAGTGGCAAATACCATGCCTAAGAAGATCTAATTATAAGAGAAGTACATCTTTGTGTAGCCTTCCCTACAGCACTCAATGTATACTCAATAATGTATACTCATCTCCTGGCTCTGTAGAACTAGGTTTTATCTATAATAAACTTAGTTAATAAATCAGGAGTGTCTCGTATACTCAGAATTGTTCTGTTAGCAAAAGACATGATATACTTACTTCTCAAATGAATCTCCATAGTCCACCCAGATAACTGATTTATTGCACGAGTTAGCCTGAAGGCCTCCATCATTCACCAGCATTCCTTCACTCACTCCATGAATTCAGTGTTCCTTGCCCTTTTTTGGATAAAATTTCAAAATGAACTTCCTTATAAGGCATAAAACATAGGTCTCTATATAAAAGACCGATCGACTCCATTTCATTAAAATTGAAAACACCCGTTTCCCACAGTCCCTATTAAGAGACTAAACAGCAAGTCACAATGTGTGAGAAGATATTTAGAATGTACACATAGTTTTTTAAATAGCCAGCAAAGGACTTGTTTCCAAACTATATAAAAAACTCATACAAACCAATAAAAATCTCATGACCCAATAAAACATGGGAGACAATTTAAATAGATACTGTATACAAGATAATTTCTAAATATTCCATAGGTGTGAGAAAAGAGACTTAACCTCCCAAGTCATCAGAAAAACAATCTTTAAAGCCACAACACAGCACCACTACACATGTGTTAGAATGGCTAAAGCGGAAGAGGATTCTAGATAGTAGGCATTAACGTAGATGTCTAGTGAGTGAATTCTCATGCATTGCTGGTGGAAATTAGTGGAACTTTGGGGACTTGTTTGTCAATACTAAAGGTATAACTATTTTAGGGCTCAGCAATTCTACTCTGAGGAATTTATATGTATAATATATATAATATATATATATGACAAAATGAATGTATGTGTCCTCCAGAAGACATGAAATGTTTATAGCAACTTTTGTTTTCATAAGCTGAAATGGAAAAGCACATTAGGAGTAGGAATAAATAAATAGTAGTATATTTGTATAATAAATAAATATAATAGATGTATGGTAGTATATTCATGTAATAAATAAATGGTAGTTTATTCATATAATAATTGAATAAATGGTAGTATATTTGTTTAATAAACAAATGATAGTATATTCATACAATAGATATATGGTAGTATATTCATGTAATATATAAATAAATAGTAATATATTTATATAATAAATCAATAAAAGGTAGTATATTCATATCATAGAATACAAAACAGAGATGGAGAAGAGGTACTGTTCCCACAAAGGCATGGCTAACTGTCAAATTAGCCTGTGTTGGTGCAAGTACGGTGCCTTGGGCAGGGTAGGTATGGACTGAAAGGGAGTACCAATGAACCTTCTAGAAGAACAGAACTGCTACCCCCCACCCCCACCTCAGGGTATCTTTAAGCTATGTTTGTTATAATTGATAAACAAAACGCCTTGTTCAGTCTAATGTCAGAACTTCGGTCTCTTATCCAATAGAACACTCTTTCCATTTCCTCCCCTCTCCCCTCAACCTATTCAGTAACCCTCAGCAAGGAAAAGAGAATTGTGATTCATTTTTTTCTCTCATCCTTGGTTCACCCCTTCTCCCATTCTTTGCCATTGTTTTTGTTCCTTCTAGGACCAGGCTGTGGATAGTGGCATATAAGCTGTAAAATTCATTATAAAGATGCCATTCTCTTGCAAGCTTAGTTTTTTGGAAGCTTTTAATATAGATGTGCCTTATCTGTGGGCTTAGTGTTAGAAAAACCTACAGTCTAATCCTAACTGCACAACCGTTAGCCATGGTTACTCAGTACATTTGCTGAAGGTTTACTTAAGAAAGCTGCGGTTGTAAGCAGCAAGAATAGAATAGAGGAAAAAAGGAAAAGATAGACAGGGTCTCTCATAGATCTTAGTTTCAAGAACAGTGAGTGAAACTGATAACTATATAAGTAAATATAAAGCCAAGTGGTGATAGATTTTATCAAGAAAAATAAAACAGAATAAAGTAGAATGTTTAGGAGCAGGAAGACTGTGTGTAAGGAGCTGATATAGAGAAAGAAGGCAGGAAGGGAATTTGAGTAAGGGAGGGAAAGGAGGTGAGAGAGAGGAGTGTCGTATTCCAGAAGGCAAATTTACCTGTTTCTAGGAGGAAGTCAGGTGCTATATTTGAGTGATGGATTAATGGAAGGGCCTCTTGGTAGCCATGTGATTCTTGGACATATATATATATATATATATATATATATATATATATATATATATATATATATATATATATATAT
>PVHP010008816.1:0-52059 GCA_004024765.1 Zapus hudsonius
ACCACCATTGATGACTTCTGTCTCCCATAGGGCTGTATGCAGCCATAGCTTTTACCAGTTTTCTGTCAGCTGGTTAACAGGGAGGTTTCCAGCTCAGCTCCAGCTTGATTTCTCAGTGACCTGCAGCTCAAGCATATGTGGTCTTCTGCAATGGTATCTTACTATCTCATTCTGGTGGGCAACCAAGAGCTTTGGCAATGGCCTGTAATGTTTTGTGGACTCATGAGCCAACAACTTGTTGGAGGGTCATCCTAGGCTTCTTGATGGACATGGGGTCTTAAAAAGAACCAGTCTTGTTTTCACCCTCAAGGAAAACAGAGCTGGCTCCTCAGTCCCACACTTTCTCAGCAAATGTCTGCTGTGTTTCTTGCATCCATGGCAGCCATCTTTAGTCATTTCTGACTCAATATTAGTGAATTCCTACTTGAATAAATGCTCTGTTTCTTCACAGTATTTTCATCATTATAGCTCTGCTTGCTTTAGGATGTACTTGAATATGCACCCTTGGAGAGCAGAATGCATCTTTAAAGTTCCAATCAATTTTGGGATTTCTGCTGATTCCGGGTGGCACTTGCCTTTTCGAGACTCTCCGACCTTGCTGTCACAGTTTAAACAGTGCAACTGCACTTTTCCATCAGAATGCAGCTCAGTCAGGGTTTCAATCCCTGCAGCCACTCTGAGTCAGGCACTGGAATAGTCTGCAGGGCTCAGGGTTGGATGGGACAGAAGCTCATTCCCACCTCTCCTTCTTGGACACCAGCTGCTCGTAGCAGAGCCCTGGTCCTTTGCACTCCCCCCTGGAAGGGAGGCATCACTGCCTCGTCTATCTGGTGCAGAACTGTCCTCATGATTTCTGGACTACATGCATACAGCTGCTATGGTTAATTTGTCCATAATCAACCCATCCTTATAGTGTAGAAGGCGGTAACTGTACAGAAACACCATTTCTTTGGAGGGTGATTTCTATCTGAATTTTCAATAGGCATAGCTACCCCACAGCTCTTAGCCTCTCTGCTTTTGGTGGCAGACGAAATCAGGGTGTGAAGCAGAATCTTGAGTCTTTGAATGATATCTGGCTCTGGTCGTGGGTTTGTGTGTTGGTAGTGGGCTTTCCCAAGGCTAGCTCATAGGCATGTCTCATGAAGACTGAGGAAAACTGGCACATCTGGGACACCTTTCTCACTCTCTCATCCTGGAAGCCTTTGGGCAAAGCCTAGGTCTGTTCAAGTAATCTGTGGTTTCCCTTTGCTTGTTAAATTCTGCCTACAATGCTGATGTACCATGCTGCTTGCCATAGATGCCCAGTGGGAAATGGTCCTGAGCCCAAACACGATTCCCAGGGCAAGTAAACTGTCACCCTTCTCAGACGGGAGACTGGAAGAGAGACTTGGGCCCATTGAAGTTTCCAAACAGAGCTTGTCCTGGTGCTTAAAACCACAATCCTAGACACTGTGATCAGCAGAGAATTCCGAGAACCCAGCAGAGACCTGTATCCCCTTCCTCCACTCAGAAACAAAAACCTCCAAGCCTGGCCAAGAGGAATTGTTAATGGAAGATCCACTAGTGGGAGGGGAGGAGGTCAATGTGACTGCATCCATATCACTGAGCTGCTCCTGACAGTGCCTTTCCACCGCCTCCTTCCACTTAGACAGGGAAGCTCTCCTTAGCCCCACGTAAACCTTACGGTGCCTGGAAGAGCCCAGGGGACATACATCCTCAGGCACCTATTTTAAGTATCTTTGTGAGTCTATTGTATGAGAAGCCCTTCCTGTTCCAGTGCTGCCAGGTCTAGCTGTGTGCAGTGCAAAGGATTGGGTAATGTGTGCCCAGAAGCCATAGATTGTTACAAGAAAACCTTAATGCTAGGGGTTGTTGGTCAAGGATGCTCCTGATACCACCAAAACATTACAGGATATTACCAAGGCTCTTGGTTGCCCATCAGAATATATGGTCAGACCCTACTGCTGAAGACTCGAGATGCTTGGGCTACAGGACACAGATATCAAGCTGGAGCTGAGCTGGAAGCCTCTTGCCTGTTGACTAGCTGGCAGGATGCTGGATGGGGGAGAAAAGCATCAATGGACTAATCAACATCAGTGGACCCTGAAAACTTTATGCACATCTTTTTTTTTTTTTTTTTTTTTTGGTTTTTCAAGGTAGGGTCTCGCTCTAGTCCAGGCTGACCTGGAATTCACTATGTAGTCTCAGGGTGGCCTTGAACTCATGGTGATCCTCCTACCTCTGCCTCCCAAATCCTAGGATTAAAGGCGTGTGCCACCATGCCCAGCCCCTGCAAACTTTATAGCCAGGCCTAAAATACCTTTATAGCCAGTTGGTGCAATGATGGAAGTCTGTTGTGAAGGAAAACATCAGCTCTCCAATTGGATTTAAGGCTTACTCAACACATAGCACTTCATGCCTATTACTGAAAACCTAATCAAAAGCCTATGGCTGAGTAGAAATGACAGTGGTGTGTTCAGCACTGAGAGATATTTCTATCACACCCTTCAAGGCTGAGGGACCACTGGGGAAGAGGTGTCAGAAAGAATGAAAGAGCCACACAATCAGAGCCTTGTTGTGGCTCACAATCAGCCTTCTGGGGGCTGGGGTTGTAAGTGTGACCTATCATGCTTGGCTCCTTGTTTTTCTTACATTTCTTACATGTGTATGTATGCATGTGTATGCTCCCTTGTGGGATCTAAAGCTCACCTGCAGAGGCAGGAGTGGAACAGGGGCTGAACCACTCCATCTGATCATCGGGAGCTTGCAGGGCTTTTAAAATTCTTTGGTCTCTGCTCCCCTATGGGGCATGGTGTACAGGTGCAACTGGACATGCCCAGCTGTCTATTTTAAGTGGGATTTGGAGATTTGAACTCATGCAGTCTCTGGCTCCCTCGATCCCTCATGCTTCCATGGCACAGGAAATGTACCTTAACCTCTGAGCCACCTCTCCAGCCCTCCATTTTGGTTTTGGAATGGCATTTTAAAGTAAATTCAGGGGCTAGGGAGATAGCTCAGTAGAGTAATGGTATTGCTTGCAAAGCCTGCCAGACCAGGTCCAATTGGCTGGATTAGTTTGCAGTGGTAAGAAACCCTGTCTGAACAATAGCTCCTCTGACCTTCACACATGTGCCCTCCATATACATGCACGCATGAATAAAAATATATTCAATTATAATTGGTTTTAGTACCTTTGTTGCTCCTACTAGGGTTTCTCCTTCAAGGGGACAACTCTTAGGAACATAAGAAAAGTAAAGAATATCCATTCCTAGGGAGGTACACTGTGGTGGGTGGAAATAAGTTGTTGAATAGCTGTTTAATTTTTGGACAAATTTTTCACTCCTTGGGCCAAAATATACAAAACGAGGATCAGGATTATAATTTATAGGGTACATATGTGTAGATGCATGCTCTTGAAGGTTTGCTAAAGTTGAACCCAGTGAAATGGGAATTCTGGGGTTCCCTGACAATACACCCATACACCAATAAACTTGAGTACCCCAGATCCTTGTTTTATAAATTTAAAGAATTAAAATCCTTAGGCCAGAGTGTAAGGTTTAGAGAGACTTTATTAAATTTTGAAAAGGGAAGAGGAGGAAATAGAGAGCTCCTCCCATGTGGAAGGCTGGAGGGAGTTGGGGTCCCTGAGCCGAGGGGGGCTTACCAGAGCAGGGACCTGGAAGTTCAGGAGAGGCGAACAGCCAAAAAGAAGGCCTTGCTCACCTGGTAAGCAACTATTTCTAATCTGGTGGGTTTTTTACCCTTGAGCTCAGATGAGGAAAGAGAGAGCTGATTGGAGTGGACCCAGGGGGCTTACTCAGGAAGAAGCCAGCCATGATGCCAAGTTATTTTAGGACTGAGTTTAACTTATTCAAGAGGTAAGGAAGTAGAAGAGAATCTAGATCTTTCTCTGAAGATGGGTCATGGTTGCTTTTTCTTTAAAATGCATTTGAGAGTGAGTGAGAGAAAGACGCAAAGAGCCACCGATGAACTCCAGACATTCACCAATTTGTACATCTGGCTTTGTGTGCATATTGGGGAATCGAACTCAGGTCCTTCTGCTTTGCTGGCAAACGCTTTAACCGCTACACCATCTCCAGGTTTTTGGTTTGATTTTCGAGGTAAGGCGTGGCTCCAGCCCAGGCGGACCTGCCTCCCCGGCGCTGGGGTTAAAGGCGCGCACCCCACGCCCCGCCCACTCCACGAGGGCTTTAAATCTCGTGAATGATGTCACCAAGGCAACGTCACCGTGCGCTCGCGCCTTTTAAAAAGCCGGCGTGCTCCTCCGAGCGCCTCGCTCCGCGTCTCCGCAGCGCCCCGCCCCGCGGAAGCCGAGTCACCAATCAGCACCCGCGGTTTCCTTGACGTCATCGGCGTGTGCCGAGGCTCCACGCCTTGGGGGCGGGCTCTTGGGCGTGCGCCTGCGCCGAGCGCGCCTTCCTCACGCCGCGGCTCCGGCGTTGTCAGCGCGCTGTCGGCGGCCTGCGTGTCTCGTGGAGGGACGAGATGGGGAAGAGCTCCCGGTCTCCGGATCGCGGCGCGCGGCCCGACCCGGTGCGGAGCTTCAACCGCTGGAAGAAGAAGCACAGCCACCGGCAGACCCGGAAGAAGGAGCTCAGGAAGCAGCTGAAGAAGCCCGAGTGGCAGGTGGAGCGCGAGGCCATCAGCCGCCTGCTGCAGAGCTACGGGCAGGTGAGGGAGGCCGGGCCGGCGGGCCCCGGGCGGGCCCCGGGGTGGGGGGCGCGTGCGGCCGCCGGGGGTCTGCGGGAAGTCAGCCTCCGCTCGCCGCGCGGCTCCCGGAGCTTCGGGCTTGGAAGACTCGGGCTGTCATGGTGACAGCGTCGTGGCCGTGTGGACACCTCGTACCGAGGAGGCGCTTTCAGGAGGACGCTCTTGTGAACCACGGGGGTCCAAGTACCCGCCCTTGGAAGGACTTCTTTAGAATCTCATTCTCATTTTACAGATGAAAAAGTTGAAGTTTGGAGAGAGTTAACTTTGTCCTAAACTCTCACATTTAGTAGGCGTGGTATGGGTTTGGAACCTACGCCCCTGGCTATTTACAAAAAGCCTTTTTAAAAACCGTTATGCCAGACTGGATTCCTCATCATCATTCATCCTCGGCCCCGTGCCTCTCTCTCTTGGCTTCAAGTTCCCTCCTAGAGTTGGTGTAAAGACAGACTGCTTGTCTGTTTCTCTTCCTGTCTTCCCACATCGTAGGGGACGCTCCCAGATGAGTATTCCACAGTAGTTATCACCTCCGTGCCCCAGGCTCTGTAAAAATGTTAGCTCCTCTCCTTTCCCATAAAATCTCATATTTTTCATCTTTCACTCACCTCACTTAGCTTTCAGTGACTGCCGCCTTTTTAGTGTTGTATACTCATTAAGGTGGAGCATTAAAAATCATGACTTGCCGGGCGTGGTGGCGCACGCCTTTAATCCCAGCACTCGGGAGGCAGAGGTAGGAGGATCGCCATGAGTTCAAGGCCACCCTGAGACTACATAGTGAATTCCAGGTCAGCCTGGACTAGAGTGAGACCCTACCTCGAAAAAAAAAAATCATGACTTGTCATCTTGCTATAACTTTCCCTAAATAATAAGGTTAGGTAGAGTCTACAGTTTGAGTTAATTTGCCTTTTGATTTTAGATGATGATGTCTGATCATGACTCTTGTTTACCAGTTGTGTGACTTGAGGCAAGTTTGTCCCCTTCCTCGTAAAAAAAAAGGCATAAAGATGGTACCTACTGTATAAGTTGTGGAGAGCTAGTAAGCTAATGAATGGAAAGCTAATTGTACAATACCTGTTACAGAGAAATAGTCCGTTATATTATTACTAGACTTCAAGAAGCCATTGAAAAGTAAGTTGTTACTGAATTTTGTTTTGGACCGTTACTAGAATTGTTTAGGAAATTAGGGAATGTAACCTCAGCCCTTGATTTATTCCTGTGAACTAGTGATGTGTTTCTTTCTTCCTTTTTTTTGGTTTTTTGAGGTAAGGTCTCGCTCTAGTCCAGGCTGACCTGGAATTCACTATGTAGTCTCAGGGTGGCCATGGCAATCCTCCTACCTCTGCCTCTGCTGGAATTAAAGGTGTGCACCACCACACCCGGTTTAGTGATGTGTTTTGTTCTACCCACAGCCCTTCAGAGTTCATAGCCATCTACCTACCCACCCTTCCTTCCTTTTTTTTTTTTTTTCTTTTTGAGAGGTAGGGTCTTGCTTTAGCACAGGCTGATCTGGAATTTACTATGTAGTCTCAGGATTCTTGACCTAATTGTATCATAGGACGTGTGAGATGCCAGAAGTCATTATTTTGGTTGTTATACTTCAATACTCCCTCCTAAATTCATAATCATGTGCTTTAGTTTTCTATTCTTTTTTGTAACAAATTGCCAAGAGCTTCATGGCTAAAACAAAAGAAGTTTATTCTTTCTTTCATGGACTTGAATGGAGTCCAGAGTGTGAGATTAGTTTCATTGGCCAAAAAATCATGATGTTGGCAGCACCGAATTTCCATGATTAAGCTCTGAGGCTGAATCTAGGTGTTGCTTCTGACTTCAGGCTGCTGACTCTTAGCTTAGAGCTGGTTGATTGTGGGAGGAGTTATGTATAGGGAGGATGTGTGTATATAGGGGGTGTGGGGCCAGGTGTGAGTATGTGGGTAGGGGGATATAAGGTGCCTGTGGGGAGGGTGTTTGTGTTTGGTAGGGAGAGGGTTCCTGTGGGTGTGGTTTGTAGGAGTTGGAGTTTGAGGGAGATGGAGTATGTGTGGGAAGAAAGGGCATGTAGAGAGCAGGAAGGGTCTGTGTGCCCTGAGGAGATGGGGAGGTAGGGAAAGGTTTGTGTATGTGATGGGGTGTGTTGGGAGAAGGTACATGTATGGGAAAAGAGATGAATGTATGGGGAGGATGTGTGTGGAAAGTTGTGGGGACCAGAGAAGGCTAGAAAGGGAAGGGTGTGTGTTGAGAGGAAATGTGGGGGGAGGTGTCGTGTTTTGGGGGAAAAGGAGTGTAAGTGTAGGAAGATGTGTACACTTGGGAGGTGGGGTGTGAGAGCTGGGAGAGTGTATGTGTGTGGTATTGCAAATGAACTCTAGACACTTAGGCACAAATGAACTCGACACTTAGGCCATATTGTGCATCTTGCTTTACACGGTTATTGGGGGATTGAACCTTGGCTATCAGGTTTCCCAAGCAAGAGCCTTTGACTGCTGAGCCATTTGTCCAGCTCTGCTTCCTATTTTTTAAAGGATAGCCCTTGCAAGATGATTGAAGTTAATTTTCCACCCATAATTGATATGGGGATGATTGTTTTGTTAACATTTTGGAGGTGAAAGCTGTGTGTATGTGTTACAAGTCTCAGTTTATAGCCCAGGTTGGCCTAGAACTTCTTTGTAGCCCAGGCTGGTCTTAAACTTGTGGCAATTCTTCTGCCTTAGTGCTGGGATGATAGGTTAGTACTAGCACGTTTGGCACAAGTTTATTTAGATTTATGACAACTTCTTCAAATTGTATTTCACTTGAGAATGAATGATGACTTTTGTATGGAAGTGATGGCTACATATAATTCTGTACTATTAAGAGTGAGCTTCCCACAGCATCTGCAAGGATCTTACTGTGAACTAATGAATTTACTAGCAGATTATTTTGTCTTGACATTGTTTTCTTTTTTAAATCTTATTTTCTAGATAAATATAAATGAAATCACAAGATTTTCAGATTTCCCCTTGTCTAAGAAAACATTGAAAGGTAGGTATATGTGATCATTTCAGGATATATTATTGGATTATTCATGTCTTAAAATTTTATTTATTTACATGCAGAGAGAGAAGAGAGAAGAGAGAGAGATAGAGAGAGAGAGAGAGAGAGAGAGATATGAATGGGTATGCCAGGGCCTCTATCCACTTCAAATGAACTCCAGATGCATGTGCCACTTTGTGCATCCAGCTTTATATAGGTACTGGGGAATCAAACCTAGGTCATTAGGTTTTGCAGGCAAGTGCCTTAACCATGGAGCCATCTTTCCAGCCTTATGTCTTATTTTAAAAAAATATTTATTCATTTTTCAAGCAGAAAGAGAGAGATGAGAGAGAGAGAGAGAGAGAGAGAGAGAGAGAGAGAGAGAGAGAAAGAGAGAGAGAGAACATACCAGGGCCACCACCTTGTGGGTCTGGCTAATGTGGGTACTGAGGAATTGAACCTGGGGCCTTAGGCACTGGAGGCAAGTGCCTTAACCACTGAGCCATCTCTCCAGCCCTCATGTCTTTAAGATAATAGTTTAGAGAAATATTAACCTGAAAAATCTCATTTTAGCTATCAGTTATAGTACAACATGATTTGTGAAATGTCTATATTATGGGATGGCTAAATGAAGCTCATTAATTTCAAGCATCCAGTATATGATAATTAGGTAAGTTTCTAGTTACAGTACAGTAGGTCTCTTACTTACTAAACCTGTGTGGCTGGAAACTGTTCTTTGAGTAACAGCTTCTTAATCTCAACCCCTACAGTTTCTGGTAACCACCATTCTGTTTTGCGTTCCTGTGAGTTTGCCTTCTACACTTGGCTTTTTAGACTTCATACAGTTATTTTCAGGTCTGCTCATGTCGCCACGCTGAGCATTGGCATTCTAACGCAGTGAGCTTCTGCCTTAAACATTGTCGCAGTCAGCTACACGCCACTGAGATGAATCTCCAAACCAGGCACAGTTTATGGGGGAAAGGATTTAGTGAAGCTTCAGATCCAGGGGAAGTTCCGTAACAGTGAAAGAGGCTGCCCCCTTTCACAGGTCCAAGCAGAGAGAGAAACCCATCACCAACATCACACACAGACTAGCAAACAGGCAGGGGCCCCAAGAAAGAATTCCTTCTCCTTTATATAGCCTTAGGGTGGGGTCTTGCAACCCTTTCACAGACTTGTTTACTCACTACTCTGGAATTTTCCTCCTGCACTGCCCTCCCAGGAAGGAAAGTTTGTTTCTAGTTTTCCTGAGTCTTCTTCCTTCCCCCTGCTGAGAGGCCGCCTTCCTTTAAGCAACCTCAGAGATCCACCCAAGATAATTAAAAAGGTCAAGTTGACATCAAAACTTTACCATCACAGTCACCAACAACAAGTCAAGCTTTGAAAGCTTGGAGCTAAAGTCTCCAGTTCATGACATAGGGCTAAAAGCCTGTGAACCTCTGGAACTTAAGGTCATCAATATTAAGGGAGTTGGCCCTTTGCCATTTGTGATTTCTATTAAGATAGAGCAAAATCCTCAGCCAGCCATTATGATGGGGGCCAGAGTCCAGCTCTGCACCATTGTACAGAAATTTTCTGAAGTGTCATTATCTGCTCCACACTGCTAGGTTTGCAGGAAGCCCAGTACCGCTTGGTTACAGAGATCCAGAAGCAGACCATTGGGTTGGCTTTGCAAGGTAAAGATGTGCTTGGAGCTGCCAAAACTGGATCTGGCAAGACCTTGGCTTTCCTTGTTCCAGTAAGTACATTTATTTTGGGTCAGAACCTCTTATTTTACAATTCTATGGCATTTTGTGTGTAAATGAATAATGATGTAATGATTGTTTTCATGCTGGAGTTCCTGGCTAGAAGGGAGCCATGACATTTGTCTTGTCATCCCAGCCCTGGTTCCTAGATTCCCTGCCTCCTATGGCAGGTGCTCAGTAACTTCCTGAATGAAAGAATTCCGGTGCCTTGACAAGCTGTTGCCTTCCTGAAGGATGTGGGTTTACAGTGTGGCAGTTTAGAATGGTTTTAGATCTTAAATTTTAAATATCTTTTTCTAGACAAATGTAAGTGAAATCACAAGATTTTCACTTGTCTATGAAAACATTGAAACATTCTGTAGAAGAGCAGGTGGGGAGAGCTGTTTCTGTTCTCGCCCTTGCGAGCCTCCTGGTAGCATTGACATTTGCAATCTGTCTAGGATAAGCTGGAGTATGCTCACTTCAAGGAGATGTTGGTGTTGGTAGCTGTCCTTCTTAGCAGTAGAATTGCTTAGGAATTTACTTCTCAGTCACTTTAGTCTCCTATTTTGATTCCTGCAATAAGAAGTGGCCCTGGAGCAAACGAAAAAAATCACAATTTTTGTTCCAAGTACTTTGAAAACATTTTTCTCTTAAATCTTAGTTTTTTTTAAATCAATGTTTTTCTACAAGTAGGGAATTTAGTCACTCTAACTAAGCAGTATGGTTGTTAGATTTAGGTGTCCCCCATAAACTTGTGTTCTGAATGCTTGACCTACCAGCTGATGGTAATTTTGGATTGGAACTTTGTTGGAGGTGTGTTGTTGGGCTTATGGGTGTTATAGCCAGCTTCCCCTTGCCAATGTTTGGCATACTCCTGCTGCTGTTCCTCTGATGTTGGCCAGGAGGTGATGTCCAGCCTCTGTTCATGCTATCATTTCCCCTGCCATCATGGAGCTTCCCCTAGAATTTGTTAAGCCAAAATAAACCCTTTTCTCCATACGTTGCTTTTGGTTGGGTTCTTTGTGTCAGCAATGAGAAGGTTAACTACAACAACCAGCTACATAGATGGAACCTTATTAAATGTTTTTCTGTTAAGAAAATGAAAAATTTCTTAGACTCTTTTAGTGGTCTGGAGGCCAAACATTCTTCCTTGGATAGCCATTCTTGACATCAGATGGGCTGTCATAGGGCTTCTTTCTTCTCTTTGGATTGGAGATAGATGCTTATGGTAGATGGAAGAAAAAAGTCTCTTGAAGATTTTGTAAGATATGTGAGTCTTGTTTGATGATATCTATGATTTGAAGTGGCAAGGTTGAGACCTGGGAAGTTGGCTCAGTGGTTAAGGAGTGCTTGCTGCTTTAAGTCTGAGTGCCCACCAAGTTCAACTCCCAAGAACCCAGCTGGGTATGGCCGTGTACATCTGTAACCAGGATGTAGAGACCAGAGAATTGCTGGGGCTTGCATGTCTCAGAGGAAATATGCAGAGCATAAGAGAAGGATGCCCAAGGTTCTTCTCTGGCCTCTGTGTGTACACAAATGGGACACACTCATCTGTACACATCAGTATACACACCCACATATGCAAAAACAAACCAACAAAAAAAGCCCGACTTTTCTAAGGAATTATTGAACATGAATTTGCTTTTTCTTAAAGGTGTTGGAAGCCTTATATCGTCTGCAGTGGACCTCAACAGATGGCCTGGGGGTTCTGATAATATCACCTACGAGAGAATTGGCTTATCAGACCTTCGAGGTTCTCCGAAAAGTAGGAAAGAATCATGAGTTCTCAGCTGGTCTCATCATTGGTGGAAAGGTTTGTCTCTTTGTCCTTGTGTGCTCTTTTCTCCAACAACCTACATTGGAGCACTTGTCAGTGACCTGACGGGGAGATGGAGGATTCATTTATATGGACTGGTTTTCTAGGTGTGGCTTCATGCTGTGCTTGCTGCTAGGTGTGCTCACAGTCCTTTAGAGTCTGATTGTCAGTTTTGTAGATTCAGACAATCCAGTTTTGTCAGGGCATCTGAATTGATGAAACTTTCAGAAAGATGTAAAACAGGCCAACTAGAGTAATCCTGTGTGTTAGAAAAAATAATATTATAGTGTGTGGACCCTAGTAGCCTTTAATAGGCAGAAGCTGAATAATTCTATTGCTATGTCAACATCAGATGAATGGGAGTGTATTAGTCAGGGTTCTGTAGAGGAACAGGATTGATAGAATGAATTGTAGTCAAAAGGGGATTTATTGGATTAGTCCCACAATAACAGTCTACAAGCCTGAGAGTCAAGGAACCAGTAGCCACTCAGTCCATGTGGCTGGATGTCTCAGCAGTCCCAATCCAGCACCGAAGGCCTGAAGGCTTCCTGGGGAGCTGCTGATCTTCAGTCCAGGCTGGAAGGCTGAGGAAACTTTGTTCTAATGCTGACGAAGGGATAGATGAGCAGGATGGATGCACATCCAAGTCACAACAAGCACCAGCAGCCAGGTAGGAGGAGAGAGATTTCCTTCTCCTTTATATAGCCTTAGGGTGGGTCTTGTAACCCTTTCCCAGACTTGTTGACTCCCTGAGTTTCTGGAATTTCCTGCATTGTCCTTCCAGGAAGGAATGTTTGTTTCTAGCTAACAAGACTTCCTAAGTCTCCTGAACCTCCTTTTTTTTTTTTTTTAAATTGTCCATAATGAGTTTCAATATTTAGTGGGCAAACAATGAGTTGTTATCCCCAATTCCCCGCTGCCCTGCCCTCCCCTCCCCAATCCACCTCCTCCATGGGTTGTCTGGATCAGTCCTTGTGATAGGGGACCATGGATAGCCTAGTATTCAGCCAGGTTCTCCTGGCCTTGCCTCTGGATAATCTCCCCCACCACAGCTCTCACAATCTTTCCGCCCCCCTCTTCCGCATAGTTCCCTGAGTCGTGGTGGATGAGTATTAAGGCTGCTTTAAGGTTGTGAGCTTAGGGGTCTTTGTGTTGAAAATCGTTGGTTTCTGTCTCACTGGCTTATCCTGTGTTGATTGAATGGCTGTGGCTGTGGGTCCCTTGTTCATCCCCTCATTCTCTGCGGGGCTCCATATGGATCCTCCATGGTATGACTGTGGTGGCTCCTCTTTTGCCAGAATCTCAGCTATCGGCCTACAGTCGGTTGGTAGGGTTAGATGGGCCCCAGCTCTCTCGCTGCATCCTGAAAAATACAAACACAATCTCCATCAGAGAGTGAGATCAGTGTAGGTTAACAAATATACACAATTCTGGATTACCTAGATTCTATTTTTAGTAGACTCCCCGTCAATCACTCCCATAGTGCAACTTGTCTTGGGAGCCCAAGAGTACGGGATCCGGTGCCTATCGCCCTGAATCCCAAGTTCCAGACAAGGGGTCTCCTTCCCTAAGTGGAAAATTGGCCGAATTCTGAACCTCCTTTCTGTCCTCAATTTGGAGGAAATCTGCTACACAACACTCAAGATTATTGTGGATTGCTAACAGGTTACACTGACAATAAAACTTAACCATCACAGATAGATTTTTCTGAGGAAGTTTTATTTTAGGAGATGGTAAAACCTGTTGATTAGCTTTTAGTGTATAGTATACCTGAAATGATTGTTTCTTTTAGGGTCTTCTGGGCTGTGAGCATAAATAGTTCTTGTTTCTATGCAAACATATACAAGAAAGAAAAAACAGCAGTGCCAACCCTTATATACTTCTGTATTCATCACCCCACTTAACATTCAACAATATCCTGTAGTTTTTATATCAAGGAGATAAACTTTAAAAATCATACTGCTACTTTTTTTTTCACAGTCCACAAGGAACAGGAAGTGGTGTGATTATGATATCTTTTCTTATTTTCCTCTTCCTCCCACTTTTCTATGCCTTGATCCTGAATTAAATGGGAATAATTCTGGTTTTTTTAACTTTTTAATTATGTGCACGTATATGCATGTGTATACATGTTTGTGTGTGTATGGGGGCATGCCAGAGTCTCATTGCTGCTACAGGTTTGCATCTGGCTTTCCATGGATGCTGGAGAGTTGGAACAGTAGGCTTTGCAAGCAAGCTCCTTTAACTTCTTAGCCATCTCCCCAGTCCCCCCCTTTTGTGTGTGTTTGTGTGTGTGTGATTTATTTATTTTTTGAGGTAGGGTCTTGCTCTAGCTCAGGCTGACCTAGGATTCACTATGTAGTCTCAGGTGGTCTTTAACCCATGGTGATCCTCCTACCTCTGCTTCCAGAGTACTGGGACTAAAGGCATGTGCCACCACGCCTGGCAGATTATTAGTATACTTGTATAAAGTATAGACTCTTAGAAAAGGAAGAAATATATCAAAGGCGTGTGCTACCACATCTGGCTCATCTTCTCTTTTGATATCTCTTTTTGTCCTCTATTGCAGAAATGTTAATGGTCTCAATATTGTTCAGGTCTTGTGGAGGTACAATTTTTTTTTTTTTAGTTTTAATTTTAGTTTTTGACACTTTTATACATTTATATAATGGATTTTGATCATATGACCCAGTTATCTTTTCTTATTTTCCTCTTCTTCCCACTAAATACCTTTCCAATTAGTCCTGTTTGCATGCCCTTATTTATTTTTATTTTTTGACCCATTGTGTTAAATTAGGGTTGCTTGCATACTCTGCATACTCATGGATGGGAGGTTATTTACTCCCAGTTTTAGTCAGGCCTAGTGACAGAATAGGAAATCAAGTCTTGGCACATTCATTTCATAGTTTTTCTTGGCCTCAAAATCCTAGGTGTCTAGAAGAACTCTAAGCTTCTTAGGTCTTCATGGACCCACTAGATGCTACACAAGTAGGAAGAGTTACGGTTATTTCTAAGTATCTAAAGTGCTGACAAAATACCATGTGCACCTTAGGTGGCTTTGAGACATGAGTGTTTAATTGAGAGAAATGATTGTTTTCAGGATTTGAAACATGAAGCTGAGAGGATCAACAACATAAATATACTCGTTTGTACACCAGGCCGACTTCTTCAACACATGGATGAAACAATATGTTTCCATGCAACTAATCTCCAAATGTTAGGTGAGTCTCATGATTTCTAGTGAAAAACAAAGTTACTTAGGCTTAGTAATGATCATATTGGATCTATGTTATGGTGAAAACAATCTGTGAAATATCTTGGACTTTTTCTTACATATGGGTTCTACAGAGAGTAGACATTGTTTTTCTTTTCTTTTCTTTTTTCGAGGTAGGGTCTTGCTCTAGTCCAGGCTGATCTGGAATTCACTATGTAGTCTCAGGGTGGCCTTAAACTCATGGCGATCCTCCTACCTCTGCTTCTTGAGTGCTGGGATTAAAGACTTGGGCCACCATGCCTGGCTTTTATTTTTTAATTGAAGAAGAATGTATACCTTTTTTATATATAAAACTTGGCACTTTAGTTTTAGTACTGATGATTTTTCTTTTTTTAAGTAATACTTTTGGTAACATAAAAGGTCTAATCATTTGTTTTAAAGAGCTCTTTTAGCATGGTCGTGTTACCTGCTGTGTAGTTTAATTAACTTTTCAGTTTTCAAGCTTCTGTACTTTCAGGAAAGTTGTAGTAAGGGTTCCTGAATTGCTTTTTACCCAGTTTCCCTTATGTGACTATGTTACTGTTGTCTAAAGACAGATTAACATCAAATACTATGTATGTTGAACTCCAGATTTTAGATTTCATCTCTATTTTTATTTAATTTTAATTTTGTTTTTTGAAGTAGGGTCTCATTCTAGACCAAGATGACCTGGAACTCATTAGTCCCATTCTGACCTCAAACTCACAGTGGTCCTCCTACCTTTGCCTTCCAAGTGCTGGGATTAAAGGTGTGTGCCACACGCCTGGCCATTATTTTCTTTTAAGTTGTGATTCTGAGCTGTGAGCCAGGTCTCAAACATGCTAGTCAAGCACTCTACTGTTGCATTGTATCCCTAACCCAGCCAATGTCTTCTGCTTTAGTTTCATGTATACTTGAAATATCATAGATTAACTTGCATTTTCCCTTTTCAGTTCTTGATGAAGCAGATAGAATCTTGGATATGGGCTTTGCCGATACCATGAATGCTATTATTGAAAATCTTCCTAAGAAACGGCAGACTTTACTTTTCTCAGCTACCCAAACCAAATCTGTAAAGGACCTTGCACGCTTGAGTTTGAAAAACCCCGAGTATATCTGGGTTCATGAAAAAGCAAAATACAGGTATGAACTCTTTCAACCAAAATTTTTTTTTTTTAAGTTTAAGATTTTGAGGTTCTAAATTTATATCTCACAGGGAATAAAATGCTCTGTGTTACTAGATGTGTAAGCATATCACATATACCGGTTAAATTACTCATTCTAAATATATGTTTAAATGTGAGAATTCTGTATTGCAGCATTTCCCATACTGGTCTAGAGGATACTTTTTCATAAGACATTAACAGGTCTGTTGCCATTTACCACCCCCACCCATTTCACCATAAATGAGGGGAGAGGGAACAAGTTCCTAGAGGATAAATAACAAGTGTTTGGGACAAAGTGCAACATTTCTTGGTTTCAAGACTTTGTGACTCCAAAGCAGTGAGAGGTTGATTGCAGTGTGCTCTAGCTACTTACATTCTCTACAAAACCGTTCTCTTTAGCTGCATTATGCATTCAGAACACTTTTGAACAAAGGCAGCAAAATTTAGGAAAATGCCTTTCTGTTTAAAACTGTTACTTTTTGCTTGGTTTTTCTAGAACTGGAGAGTAATGTATGTTTATGTGACAGAAAAATTGGTGGAAATATATTTGAAACTTTTTCAGTATGATCACTAGAAATATACACATGTCAGATATGAGTCATTATGGAATGTGGATTTTATTGACTTCCTGAAGAAATGTTTTCCAGTGAACAAAGTTTATGATAAGTGAACCTAAGTTAGATTCTGTGAAGTTGTCACTATGTATTCTAGTATACCTTGTTTATCTTAAAACTTTTATTCTTTCTATGAAAATGTTAGTCTAAAATGAAATAAATTTAGAAGATGAACTGTTAGCATGTTTGAAAGTCCTTAAATGTAGAAACTATAGGCATTCAGGCCACCTTGACCTTGTTGAAGAGATCTCTGACACTGGCTTACTTTTGAAGCACTGGTTTCTTCAAGTTGTGTGATAGCTATTAAAAGTTTTGTTAGAAGGTCTAGGCTCATTTGATTGAATTAGTGAGAATTACTTCTTATCCCTATCCCCAGTTTCTGTAGGTAACGGTTGTATGGATAGCATAAGGCTTTAGAAAAACATGAATACAAAGACTTGGATTTCATTATTACCAATGAGTTTTGAGACATCATTCCATCACTTGTAAAATTGTGGTTTTCAGAGAAAATTTTAGAAGGCAGATGTATACATATAAAATTTATCCAACTTTTAGGATATATAGCATTACTGTAGTGCTCTGATTTCAAATTTACCTGGAGTACCTATAAGAAAGCAGGTGCTGTTGGGAATTTTGTGTAATGTGATTTTCTCCTTTAAAAACATCACTTTGGTGGCTGGAAAGATGGCTCAGTGGTTAAGGCACTTGCCTACAAAGCCTAATGACCCACCCAGGTTCAATTCCCCAGTACCCACGTGAAGCCAGATGCACAAAGTGGTGCATGCATCTGATGTTCGCCATGGCTGGAGGCCCTGGTGAGCGAGCCCATTCATATTCTCTTTCTCTTTCTTGCAAATAAATATAATATATATATATATATATATATATATTTTTTTTTTTTTTTTTTTTGGTTTTTCGAGGTAGGGTCTCGCTCTAGTCCAGGCTGATCTGGAATTCACTGTGTAGTCTCAGGCTGGCCTCGAACTCACAGCGATCCTGAGTGCTGGGATTAAAGGTGTGCACCACCACGCCCGTCTTAGATAAAATATATTTTAAAAATCACTTTGGTCATGAAAAATTATAATCAGGATTATTTTGCCTGACCTAGTGGTGCAGGCTGAGGCAGGAAGATGATAAATTCCAGGTTTGCCTGGGCTGTAATAGTGAATTCAGGCCAACTTCATTGACTTATGATATTGCCTCAAAATAAAAAGTAAAAAGAAGGCTGGAAAAGAAAAGGCTGGTGGTGCACTCCTTTTATCCCCGCACTTGGGTGCCTGAGGTAAGGTGATTGCTGTGAATTTGAGTCCAGCCTGGGCCTACAGAATGAGTTCCAGGTTGGCCTCACACTGTTTTTTTTGTCCCTTTCTCACGGTTGATTCTTGGTCCTGTGGCATCAGAAGTGATCATTGTGTGTTTTTCCTTTGACATAGAATTGCTAAAGGATTTTGAATGTATTTTAGTCACATGTTTCCCCCCCCAAGAGACAGTACTAAAAAAGGTATATTTGTGACAGAAATTGAGAGATGTTTCACTATTAAATTTTTCTTTCTTAGTATGAATTTTAAGGCAGCAACACAACATTTGAAATATTTTTTTTTTTTTTCTGTTGATTCCACAAGCACTCCTGCTACTTTGGAGCAAAACTACATAGTTTGTGAACTACAGCAGAAAATAAGTGTGCTTTATTCCTTCTTGAGAAGCCACCTGAAGAAGAAGAGTATCGTCTTTTTCTCCAGCTGCAAAGAGGTACTGATGTTTATTGTCTTTTCAAACTATGTATGTTGAACTTTGAGCTATCAGTAAGACAAATGATCCAGTGCTAGGAGGTGGATCTGTGGATTAAGAGAGAATCTTGTGTTTTTGTTTTAAAGAATTCAAGGATGAGTCTTAAGCTTTATGAGGGCAGAAACTGTGTGTCTTTTCTTTCAGTGCTGTGTTAGATACAGAGGATACTGGAAACAGTTGATTTGATAAAAATAATTAGTAGAAAGAATAGTAGCTAGCTAAGGTTTATTTATTTTTTATTTATTTTTTGTTACTTTTTTATTTATAGCTTCCTTAATTTTAGACTATAAACCATTATAATTCCCTCTCCACCCTCCCTCATATCTCTTCCTCCTCTCTATTAGTCTCTGTTTTGTTTCAGTGTCACCATCTTTTCCTCCCATTATGTGGAGGTATTATCAGACGCTGTGAAGTCTTGAATATCAAGGCAACTTTGTGTCTGGAAGTTTGTGTTATAAGCAGTTCTGCCCTTCCTTTGGCTTTTAAAATCTTTCCACACCTCTTCCACAATAGACCCTGAGCCTCGGGAAGTATCATAGAGATGTCCCAGTGCTGAACACTCCACTGTCATTTCTTCTCAGCACTATGGTGTCTGTAGTGTTATCCCAGTGGTCACTGCCATCTGAAAAAGAGAAGATTCTCTAGCCAAAAATAGGCTAAGGCTTATTAACAAATTATTTATTTGAGAGAGAGAGAGAGAGAGAGAGAGAGAGAGAGAGAGAGAGAGAGAGAGAGAGAGAGAGAGAGAGAGAATGAGAATGGTAATCAGGGCTTCTTACCATTGCAAAGAAACTCCAGTTTGTTACTCCACTTTGAGCATCTGGCTTTATATGGGTACTTCTGAATTGAACTTATTCCGGCATGCTTTGCAAACAAGTATCTTTAACAACTGAGTGATTTCTCCAGCCCTAGGCTGAGGCTTTCTTAATTTGACTGCCCCTTCCCCTCTAAGAACTACAAGCTGCATGTGCCCCTACCTTTTTGGGGCCTCCTATCTTTGTTGATTATCATCGTTGTTTGGTATGCGCTATCTTTACCGTAATTCTCTGTAAATGTTTGGTGTTCTTTAAAGTTAAATTCAAATGATGTACCTGAAAGTGCTTTTCATAATTGTTTTAGAATGAGTTTCCACCCCTCCCCTTTTTTCTCGTTGTGTGTATGTATGCAGTGTATTGTGCATGCGTGGTAATCTCATGACTTTCATGGCTGTGAGTTCCATCTGTATGCTGTCAACTGTCAAATCCACATCTCAAGTCCTGACTTTTTTTCTGAGCTCTAGATTTATACATCCCCTAAACTACTGGATATTTCAAATTGTGCTAGAAGGTCTAGAATTTAAATAGAAACAATTTAATTTTTATTAATTTTTATTTTTGCAAGGGGGAAAGAAAGGAGAGAGAGAGAGAGAGAGTGAGAGAATGGGCATGGCCCAGGTCCTCTTGCCACTGCACTTGAACTCTAGATGCATTTACCATTTTGTGCATGTGGCTTTACATGGGTAATGAATCAAACCCTGGGCATCAGGCAAGCAAGTACCTTTAACTGATGAACCATCTCTCCAGCCCATAGATAGAAACAATTTAAGAGTTGCTATTCAAAGATAGACTTTCCTTAACTTTTTTCCATCTCAGTAAATGACTGAATCCTTAATTCTTAATTGTTTTCATCCTGTCAGGCTATTGGTAACTTATTAGCATCACTTCCCATGCTAGGGTACAATATTGGACCATGCTTAACTTTCTCTTAGCCTCCTGATTGGTTTCCACTCCCTCCTTTTCTTTACCTTAGTTTTTCTAGCTTGTAGCCAGACTGATTTTTGAACACTGAACATGTATCATTGCTTTGGTTGAAATCCTCTAATGACTTTCTGTGAAAGTTAAATTCCATTCTTAGAATCTCTAAGGCTTTATTCCACATATATCTTCCACTTCAGGTCATTTGTTAAAGAGCAGAAATCAAGGTTGAATTTGATTCAAGAGAATCCAGTTGCAGAAAATTTTCATTCACTCAGTTTATACTTGCCAAATTTCCATATATACTTTTTCTCAAACTGATTTGCCCGAGTGCATCTGTGGTCTTCCCTTTCATGCTGGGCCTTCCTTTGTTAAATCTTTATAAAAAGGCAAAAATAAAAAAGGTAAAAAGGCAAGAGTCCAGTAATTTTTGTGTGTATCTCTGTAAACATATACTTAATGGCAACAGTTTCTTTAAGCTCAATTTAATTATTACAAGTCTTATGCAGATGTCACTATTAGACAACATTTAGTGACTTGCATTGGGTTCCTCATAAATAAAAGGCAAATTCACTTGAAAGTTAATCTTTTAACAGTTTTGTTATGTTAACACAAAATTTCACTTCTCTCCCTCCCAAATCACAAGTGCAGTATGACCGGTGAAGTTTATTTCAACTAAGCCATATTCAACTAAGCCATAAAAACAGTGAGTGCTCCACCACCCCTGAGACCACACATTCCCCCCCCCCCCCCACCATGTAGGGTTTCACTCTAGCCCAGGCTGACCTGGAATTCACTATGCAGTCTCAGGGCAGTCTCAAACTCTTGAGGAACCTCCTATCTCTGCCTCTCCCTAGTGCTGAGATTAAAGGCATGCACCACCATGTGTCGTTCATACTTTTGAACATGAGTTGTAGTCAGCACCACGTTGCTGGGATGAACATCCAAACCAGATGAAGTTTATAGGAGGAAGGGTTTATTTGAAACTTAAAGATCCAGGGGAACTTCCATAATGGCTAAAGAGAGAGGCTGGTCCCTTTTCATAAATCCAAGTAGAGAGAAAACAACCACCAGCCAGCGCACACCAAAAGCATGCACAAAAGGGCAGCAAAACAGCAGGGACTCAGGCAGAGCTCAGACTGCCCTGCATACCTTTGGTCTGGAAATCAGATTTTTTCCCCTAGTGACACTACCTCCTAGGGTCTGAAGCTGTAAACTCAATTTTAATAAAAAACATGTATCTTGGGGGACATGCATTCAAACTGCCACATGAGTACACCTACTTAGGAAGCAAACTGTCTGTTAAAAAGTGTCTGATTATCACATTGCAAACTTGCCCAGGGGAAAAATTACTTAAAATGTAAATTCACAGACCAATTGGACTTTAAAGACAAATTAAGGAATTTTAAAATTGTGCATTAGAAGGTATAGGAATAGTCTAAATAGTCTAAATCAATATTTTACCTGTTTATAGTAACTTTAGTCCTATACATGGTACTAGTAATGTCAAACTACTGGATAGGGTGGTGAAGGAGAGTAAATTCTTCTGAAAATCTCATTGTGGATGATCCCAACTCCTGTGTCCGTACTTTCAAAAACTGCTGTTTTTTTTTTTTTTAAACCATTCTCTGCACCTGGAGAAGCCTCTGTGGCTTATTCCCTTAGTATTCTTGATTTCACTGGTTCATCACTTTCCTGGCTCTAGAGCACTCCAACTGAGAAAGTTAATGACTCTCCTTTTTCAATTGAAATTGTGCTTATTTGTGCCATTAATAATTGAAATTCCTTTACCTTGTTTAGTTTACCTGGTTACACTTCAGTAATAATATTGTCAGAGGTTGGGACAGAGCACCCTCCTTTCCTTCCCTGAACAAAGTTGGGTACTAGCACAGGGAGAAGCAGGACAGTGTCCTTGGTCAGGAGGGAAGAGTGCTGCCCCTCTGCCCTGCCCATTTGGTTGGATAGTGTAATATTTTAAATATTTTAGTGAGAGATGGTGGAAAGGGGGGGGGGAGAATGAATGAGAAAATGAGAATGGACACATCAGGACTTTCTGCCACCAAACAAGAAATCCAGATGCATGTACCACATTGTGCATCTGGCCTCACATGGGTACTGGGGAATTGAACCCTAGTCATCAGGCTTTGCAAGCAGGTGCCTTTAACTGTTGAGCCATCTTTCCTGTCTAAGAAAGATGATGATTTATGAACAGATAACAAGGCATGTACTGTAGGTGTTTCCTCATAATAGTCATTCGTTGTGATTTGTGGCATATTTTATAGGTGTTTAAGGAATTAAGCTTCTTTTATGCCTACCTTTTGTATTCATATGAACACCTTTTCTTAACTAGAAACAATGTTGAACTTTGCTTCAGTCCAAAAGTCCACACTATCCATTTAGTAGTACATAGAGAAATAAAACTAAAACAACAGTCAGATACTCCTAGGCCTGTACATTGAAATGAATTTACAATAAAATTTTACTTATGTCTAACAGTTACTTATTAGATCTCATTTTTTTGATCAGTTAAGTGCTATTGTAATACAGTGTAATACAGAGAGCAAGTTAATGCAGCCTATGTGGGTACAGGAAATTTAAAGGAAAGTATTTTGTTGTAGATATTTATGAATTATGTGGTCAATGAAAGACCTTCAAGCTTAAAACCCAAGTTAACAGTGTTTTGGGGTCAGGAAATAGAAATGAGAGTTCAGGAGGAAGGACAGGAAATAAAACTTTCTTCTGAAGAGGAGCTTCTTCAAAAATATTTCCTTGATATGTGTCCAAATGCTTTGCTATTTAGAATCTACTGGACATTTAAGAGAAAAACTTTATTTTACAGCATCACTTTTATAGAAATTATAGTCTTGTATTTATAATCGGAAAGATATCAGATAACATTTTAAAAATGTACAAATATTTTATTTTTTTGAAAATTCTTTTAGGAAATGTGTGACTTAGGAAATAAACTCATCTTTCTGTTCATGCCCAGGTCCAGTACTTGTACCGAGTTTTCTGCCGGCTCCGCCCAGGAATCTCTATCCTAGCTCTCCATGGCCGACAGCAGCAGATGAGAAGAATGGAAGTCTACAATGAATTTGTCCGCAAGAGGGCTGCAGTACTCTTTGCTACTGATATTGCAGCCAGAGGACTGGGTGAGCAAACTTGTTGGAATGCAATTTCTATGGTCATAGGAACATAATTAAATATTTTGGGAAATCTAATAAGCTCAAATAATTATTTTTTTCTTTCCTCAGAAGATGTACTAAGTGAATTGATAACAATTGATTAGAATTAAGGATGAGTCTGTCATGTGAAGCACCCTATTCTATTTGTCTCTTTTGTGCTTTTACTATTGTTTCATTATAATTATAGAATCCTGTGAGCCTGCAAAAATTATCAAAGGAAAATTAAAGGATTAAAGGCTTAATGACATGAAAAATTCTTATCTTTAAAATTGGAAAATAGTTGAGATTGTTACTCATTTAATTTTTTAAAAAATTTTATTTTCAAAGAGCTACTCTGGTAATGTGCAATTTGTGGCTTTGTGAAGGTAGGAAAAGGCTAGAAATGATTAGAGAGAGCTATTTTGGAGATAAGTGTGAGAGGTGAAAATAAATAGGTAACTTCAATTCTTCAAAATTATGGCACATTTTAAGCATGTCAAGTATAGGTCTAATTTACTCTAGGTTGCTACTGTAACTTTTTTTATCATTCTCATTTTGGGCCTTTTTTGAAAGTATACCTTAGAGATTCGTACCAGTTTACATGCGATTGGAGATAGTGCAAAATAAGCATTTTTTGAAACTTTGACGACTATTTTCAGCTCCATGACAGCTCTGCTCCCTCCCCACCCACTAGCCTTCATTTTCTCTTTGAATGTGTAGCTTGAATATTTTGGTTGTGCTTTGTGTTTTTCCTTCCTCTTTCCTTTCCTTCCTCCCTCTCTTCTTTCCTTCCTTCCTTTCATTAATATAGGATCTCATGTATTTTAGGCTGGCTGAGAATTTGCTATGGATCTGAGGATAACCTTGAATTTCTGATCTTCCTGCCTTTTCCAAGTGCTGGGATTATAGGTGTGACACTATGCCTAGTTTTATGTGATGCTGGGGATGGAACCCTGGACTTCATGGATGCTAGGCAACTGACTTAAGCCTCCAGCCCCTGTCCTATTGATTTCTTAGGGGATTATTTAGCAGGTATATATGGACCAAGTGAGGATGGGGAAACATTCTATATTTTCACTGGCCTTTACCTTAAATTTATTATGAATGTAAGGCACACATGATTATAGTTTTAAAAGTACTTGTGAATTTGTCACCAATTGAACTACTTTTAATATGCATTTAGAGATATTGTTTACATTCAGTATTATAATGGTCATTGTTACCAAGTTGTGCTGTGTTTTAGTAAGCAAGCATATACATTAGTATATCAAAGATTTAAATACAATGTTGATAATGGAAAAATTCATACAATGGAAGACAATTGAAGGAAGCCTCAAACATGAAAGACAGATGTGAAAGTAAACAGAAGCAACAAGAAGAGAGAATGTAAAAGCAGTATTTTTTGAGAGAGAAAACACTGTATCAAACAAGAGGCTAAAAAAGATCTTAATGCTAAAATTTTGTTTCAAGGGTTGAGATAGGAAGTTAAGGAAATCCTCCAGAAAGAACAAAAAGACAAAGGTGGACTACAAGAAACAAAACACTGGAGAATTAGAACTGAGAGGTTAAAATTTCTTCCAAAAATATTTTTAAAAAAAGGGGAAAGAGAAATTTTGGAACTAGACCATTATAAATGCAGAGAATCATAAAGAACAGTGAAGCACCAGAAACTTGAAGTGATCTGTACATGATGGCTGCCATTGTGAGGGGATTTGCACACAGTTGATTGTTTTGTGGAGGCCTCAAAATGCTAACATACATTCTTTTCCATTATTTATAATTAATCTGCTCAAAGAAGAAACCTGCATCTCATGAATATCAAGCTTGCTGCTGGCTCTCAGCAAGCTTTGTAAGCAGGTCAACACTAAGGCCTCCTCAGTAGCATTCAGCTTCTCATTTCCACTCTGCCTCTGCTGCCCTGGCCATTGCCCCATGTGGTATCCTGATCTCGAGCCTTTCTATAGATAAGGCTTTGTTTCCTTCCAAAGGCCCAACTGCATAGGATAATGGAGGGAACCCAAGTTCCCAGTGCTGCGGTCATCCTGTGCATAGCCCTGCAACATGGTCTGTTTTCTGAAGTACTGTTACTTCAGGTCTTGAGACCTTCGTTTTTCTGGACTTTATTCCCATACCAAAATCCAGTCTTTTTGAATACATCCTATGACTTAATGATACATCACTATATTCCAGCATATTTTAGTGCTTAGCCCTTTTTTGTGATGGAAATTTATCTGAAATCCTTAGAAAAATCCAATAAATAACTAGAGGCGATGCTCTTGAGAAATTGAGACTAGGATTCTTTTGAAACAAGTAGAACTCTATACAAAGTAATTACTGTTAGGAAATAGGGAGAGGAACTTAGAAAGACATTAGTTAAATTGGAAGTAGGGGTAGCAGGAAAAATAACCTTCATTTAAATTCAGAAACTAGGGACTGGAGAAATAGCTCAGCGATAAGGCACTTGCCTGTAAAGCAGAAGGACCTGAGTTCAGTTCCCCAGTACCCACATAAAGCCAGATGCACAAGGTGGCACATGCATCTGGAGTTCATTTGCAGTGACTGGAGGCCCTAGTGAGCCCATTCTCTTTCTCTCTCTCTCTCTCTTTCTCTCTCTTTCTTCTCTCTCTCTCCTCTCTCTCTCTCTTTCTCTCTCTTTCTCTCAAATAAATATATAACTAAACTCAGAAATCAGTTTTATAGTTCACTGGGATCCCTTGAAGAGTGGTACTTTTAGGTTTTTAAACATCTGTATTTTATTATTTGACACAAGGCAATCTTCATATTCAAACTCTGTCATTGATTTAGCCCGTTTTGTCAAAGTAAAAAAGTGTTTATCATTTCTTGGTTTATGGGATTAATTTTATCTTTAGTAGAGTTCACAATGATATCTATCAGTTTGATGTGATGGACAGTCCTGGCACACAGTATCATACAATAAAGTTAGTGCAGCAGGGCAGATCTTGGAATGGATGTTTTACTTTGACATTCCTTCTGTATAGATTTCCCAGCTGTGAATTGGGTTCTTCAGTTTGATTGTCCAGAGGATGCCAACACTTACATTCACAGAGCTGGTCGAACTGCCAGGTAGGTGTGCTGGTCCATGTCTTTGCTTTTGCTTCTCTCTAATAAACATGTTTCTCCATCTGCAGATAAAAAATGGAGTGGATTTGGTGAGTGCTGTTTGATGTTTTTTAGTGTGAGTTAATAACCTGGTAGTCCTTGCTGAGACTTAATTAGTATTGAAAAAATCTGAGTCTTACTTTCTTTTGTTTGTTTCACTGTACCCTTTCTAAACTCTTCCCAGAACTGATCACTGACCATCATCTCACCAAATCCTGATTATCTATTTTCAGAAGTAGCAACCTCATCTTTAAGCCCTTTCATCATGTATTTGAAGATCTACAGAGCCAAGATTTGAGCCCAGGCAGTCTGAGTCCTCTAGAGTAGACCTTGTGCTCTTATCTTTCGTGGTCTTGGCTCTGGTAGGGGATAGGGTTGTTTTTCCTTTCTTCCTCATGGGAATTGGTGGCATTAGTTAGAACCTTCCTTTATGTCTTTGTTTCCTTTTTCTACACTTCAGTGAGTTGTAGGGTGACTGTCTAGGGAAACACAAAAGGCTTAGTCAATTTGTATCTAAATGAATGAAAATGATCATTTCTTATGTGTGTGCTATTAAGGTTGTAGTGAAACTGGGGGATGTGTTTGGCTGATAGTTTTAAATGGTTAATAATTGTCTGGGTAGCATTGATCAAAAGGCTTAGAGAACAACTTTTTGTCTTAGTAATTCTGCTGCCAGAATTTTCACTTTAGAAAAGATGAGAGTAGGATGTGGCTGCTCACACTTGTAATCCCAGCTGTTTGGGAGGCTGAGACAGAAGGATCACACGTTCAAGACCAGCCTAGGCAACTTAGTGAAACCCTGTCTGAAAGAATAAAAAATGTGAAAAGAGGGCTGGGGGGTTCAGCTCTGTGGAAGAATGCTTTGGCTTAGCATGTACCAGGCCCTAGATTCAGCCCCAGGGCTGCATTCCTATCTCCTAAATAAAGGAAAATGAGAGAGGTAAGTGAAAGTTCAGTAAAGATGCTTCTGTTGTTGGTACTTAAATGGCTAAAAATTGTGAATATTCTGTTAGTCACATTAAATTTTATTATTAACACAGCTGACTTTTCCTTCTATCTTCTATTTTTACTCTTTTCCTTGCCATCAGAACTGGGTGATTTGGTATTTATATGGATTTTATGTTGGGCTAACTGGACTAGCACCTGCTTCCGATTTCAAAGCATTAATGTTTAAGGCTTTCCTAGGGATCATAGGGTACGTGTCCACACAAAGATTGTGCTTTTCTAGCAGGTGTGAGTTTAGCATTTGGTTTGTGCCCTGCAAATATCTTCTGTCCCTGGCTTATCTATGCAGTTCCTTTGAAGCTCCTTCCCTGCTTCCCTCCTTCTCTTCCTCCCTCCCTTTTCTTCTTTCCTTCCCTTCTCCTCCCTCCCTTTTACAACCTTCCTTTCATATCTAGTTTTTAGATAACTTTGAAGAAAAAATACTTTTTTTTGGTATGAGGAGATGTTTGCTTTTGCTAAAGTGAATATACTCCATTTTTTTCTATAGTCTAACAAGAAGTAGAACTCCTTATTTTCTAATTTTCATAAAGTTTTAGTGTCTAGATATGTTGGTCATCTTCAAATGTGGCTATGATCAAAATATACTCAAATGTATTTTTTCAAGGACATGAGAGAGACTATAGTAAAAGACTGTTTTAAAGTAGAAATTGATTACTCGAAGGTTCAAAAGAATGTCTTTGAATTGGAATTTATGATATATTTTTAAAAATTTGTTTATTGGGGGTGGGGGTTGACAGAGACAGTGTGTATGGGTACCCTAGGGCCTCCTGCAACTGCAAACACACCACACCACTTTGTGCATCTGGCTTTACATGGGTACTGGGGAATTGAACCCAGGCTGTTAAAGCTTTTGCAAGGTAGCACTTTAACCACTAAGCCATATCACCAGCCCCATATATGAAGATGATGAGCATTTTGTTTTACCAAAAAAAGGTTCAAGAAGGGAAAATATTTCAGGGTTGCATTGGTTCTGTAAAAAGTGCTGAAAATACAGTGTAGTTGAATATAGTGTGGTGAGCCTTAACTTGGGTTTTGATGATTGTGGGGAGAAAAACTGAGAATATTGCAGTGCTGTGTCTGAAAAGAACAGACTCATTTTCAAGAATGCTTTAATGTAATTTCTGACATGGTTATTAACTTTTACAGTAGAAGTCTTGACCCTTCATAACCAACACATCCTGAGTGTTAGATGTGGAGTCAGTGAAAAGGTTAGCATATATAATGCTTGTTTTCCTCTAGCAGTTTAAAGTTGCCATAAATGGGCTTAAGAGAGAATTAGAAAGTTTTGTGGGCTATGAGACTGAGTAATTGAGTTGAACAAAGGCTAAATTAAAATGTGAAACTAATTTAAGACCTATGTTAGGCTGTAATTAAAACCAGTGTGCCAGATAGTGTTTGCTTTTGAAATTGAACTCGAATGTATAAATATAGAAAAATGAATTTGTTAACAAAGTAGCTAAGCCTGAGGGAACCTGGCTTTTATATTTTCTGTGCTTTACTTAAATATATATATATATAGATAGATTCAAGTTGGGTGTGGTGGCGCATGCCTTTGATCTCAGCACTTGGGAGGCAGAGGTAGGAGGATGTCTATGAGTTCAAGGCCACCCTGAGACTACATAGTAAATTCTGTGTTAGCCTGAGCTAAAGAGAGCCTCTATATTGAAAAACCAAACCCTCATCCCCCCAAAACAAAAACAACACACATACACACAGTAATTCAGGTGCTTGTTGGCTTCTAACATGTTTTAAATGGATTCCTTAATTTTTCTTAACTACCCTCATTCCCTTTAACAAAATGGTCTCCTTTTTGAGACCAATGAATTGAGATATGAATGTAGATTGTTTATAATGCTATAGAATGCATTCTTTTACTTAAAAGCAGTTCTCTTTAGAATTTGCAGTCAGTCAATCCCTCTGCCCAGGCAGGGTCTCGATCTAGCCCAGGCTGACCTGGAATTCATTACATAGTCTCTTGGTTGCCTTAAATTCTAGGTGATCCTCTCATCTCTGCTGGGTTTAAGGGTGTACACCACCATACCTGGTTAAGGCTTTCAGTTTTTAAGTACTCAAAGCCAAGTTATTTCAGGTAAAAATTCACAGTGACAATACAAAATATTTGGAGTTGGGAAGTAGGCACACATCATATTTTTATTTTATCTGGTTATGGTAGGGGCTGTGAGTAGAAGATGAAAATTCATAACTATTTTCTGTATTTCACCAGCTTCATTTGCCTGGTTCTCAGAAGTTTTGAGGCAGCAGACTGTGATTCCACTAGGGGGCAGCAGAGGTCAAACTTCTGCATCACTTGTGACTAATTGTAACTAATTACTTTAGGTTGAAATTCTTAAATTGGGATAAGTTCATAATTTGTAAAAAGTACTGTTATTTAAAAATATTTTTTATATTTTAAAAAATATTTATTTGAGAGAGAAAGAGAATGAGAATGAATGAATGAATGGGTGCACCAGGGCCTTTAGCCACTGAAACAAATTCCAGACACATGCGCCACCTTGTGCATCTGGCTTTAACATGGGTACTGGGGAATCGATCTTGAGTTTTCAGGCAAGCACCTTAACCACTGAGCAATCTCTCCAGCCCTGTACTGGTATTTTTAAGGACTTATGAGACGTTTTTGTTTTTTGGCTTTTTGAGGTTGGGTCTCACTCTTGAGAAGTTTTTAATAAGAGTCCTTAACATGTTTACAAATTTACAAATAAAGAAAAGACAATTCTGTGAGACTTAATGTAAGATTAATGTGAATTTCCTAGATAGAAGATGGAAACAATCTTTGCTGGTGAAATCTTTATTTATTTTTTTACCAGGTAGGGTCTCTCACTCTAGCCCAAGCTGACCTTGCACTCACTCTGAAGTCTCAGGATGGCCTCAAACTCATAGTGAGTCTTCTCCCTCTGCCTCTCAAGTGCTGGGATTAAAGGTGTGTGCCACCACATGCAGCTCGAAACTTCTTTTTATTTCTTTAGTTGAAACTTTGTTAAAGTTCTGCCTTCATTGTGTTCCTCCTAGATTGAAGCTGGAGCTTTCTAACATGGCCTTTGTGGATACCTCCGATTTAAAGGCTTAGTAAAGGTCAAGGGTAATTCTTCATTTGGTAGTTCAGAACATTGAGGACCTGAGGTAGAATGCAGTTATAAGAGCTATGGAGGCCCATAAGGGCTGTATTTCTTCCGATTCTGCTATTTCCAAAGCACCTCCTCTGCTTGCGTTCTTCTACTGTCTACTCAATCACTCCTAAGCAGGCAGAGTGATCTTTTTAGCACAGGTCAAATCCTGTCATTCCCCTAATGGTTTCCCTGTTTAGTCAGAGTGACAGTGACCTCCAGGTTTGTAACAGTGTCTCTACCCCTGTTGTTTTTCCCTTGTTCTTGATCTTACTGTTTCTTAGACCTTCTAGCTTGTGCTTCCCTTAGGCCCTTTATATTAGCTGTTTCTGATGTAATGCTTTTCCCTCAAGTGTCTGCATTGGCTAGCTTTGTTATCTTCCCCCGCACTCTCTACACACTGCACTTACCACATTCAAATATTCCAGAGCATTTAGTTGGTTTTCTTCTTATTTCCTTTTCTCATTACTAGATTATAAGTTCTATAAAGGCAGTAATGTTTGTCTGTTTATTGACTTATCTTAAGTGCTTAGAATGGGCCTGGCATATGGTAGGTATTTGAGATAACAAATCAGACTCATGAACCAGATTTTACTCAGTATGATTTCTGGTGCTGTGTAATATATTCTCCTGCCTTAGTTGCTTACAGCACATGCATCTCAGTTTCTGTGTTGTAGCTTAGTTGAGTACTCCAGCTCTGAGTGTATGTACAGTGCTATCAAGGCATCATAATGGTATTTTAAGGCTCAATTGGAGTAGATCTACTTCTGATCACATTCATGTGGCTTTTTGTTGTACATTTCTTCTGTAGGTGTTGATCAGAGTTCCTTCTTAATTTTTTACCATTTGACCTATTTCTAAAGGCATCTGACTGCATGGCAACTGACTGACCTTATCACAGAGAACAATTGAAGAAGGCAAAGCAGCAATGCCTTTTATAACCTAGATTAGAAAGTCACACTCTGCCCTAGTGTTTATACCTATCGGCTTTATTCCTTTTGTGATGGGGGGACTACAAAGGGCACAAATATGAAGAGGAATCCCAGCACTCAGGAGGCAGAGGTCGGAGGACCACTAGGAGTTCTAGGCCAGCCTGGAACTACAGAGTGAGTTTCAGGTCAGCCTGGGGCTAGAGTGAGACCCCACCTCAAAAACAGACAACAAACAAAAAAAGCAGTAGCAGTAGCTACTTAGAAATACTCAATGCCAAGCTTTCATAACTTCAAGGATAGAAGCAATCCAATCCCAAGGTGTAAATGAGATATGAAGGTGTTTGGAACTTTCATCATTTGAGGGTGCTGTGGCCCAGATCAACACAGAAAACTCAAAAGTATGTGGTATATCATCACTTAAACAGATGGGCTATTTGTGTGCTTGGTAGAGCACTTCCTGAATTTAGGTTGTGAACAACCCTGGATAGATCTCATAAGGCTAGAGAGATAGCTTCAGTTCTGCCCAAGCATGAGGCCCTGAAGTCTCATAAGTAGCTGGGCATGACCATACACACCTGTAGCCCCAGTCCCACAAAGGGGAGCAGAAACCTGAGATCATGGAAAACATCAAGCTCTGGATCAATTAGAGACTCGGGCTCAAAATGAGAGCAGGGAGAGTGATGGAGTGGGACACTAGACATTCTGCTCCTGCATGCATGGGGCACTGTGAGGGCCCATATGCTGCATACCCAACACACACACACACACACACACCACAGTATATACATACCACATTACACACACAAGGAAAAAAAAATGTATGTCATAAATGAGGCTCCTTATGGTGGTTTGTATCATGTTTCTTACCCAGAGAGTCTGTTAGTATTTTTTCCTGTTTTATTTGTTCTTTGACAATTCCATTCATGAGTTAATATTTTTATGAGGTTTGATAAATTTTTTTTTGAGAGCTGGTCATGATGGTGAAAGCCTTTAATCTCAGTACTTGAAAGGCAGAGGTAGGAGGATAGCTGTGAGTTCAAGGCCAGCCTGGGACTACAGACAGTTCCAGGTCAGCTTGGCTAGAGTGAGACCCTACCTTGAAAATCCCAAAACCAAAAAAAAAAAAAAAAAAGAAATGTTTTTTTTTTTCTTTGAGAAAGTGTCTTATGTAGCTCAGTCTGACCTCAGACTCTTACTGTTGGGAAGAATGACCATTACTTCTGATTCTCCTGCCCCCATCTTCCTATACTCAGATTATAATTCTGTGCTGCCATGTCTGGCTTATTTGGTGCTGGGGAGTAAACCTAGCCAGGACTTTCTTCATGTTAAGTGTTACACCAACTGAGCTATATATCCTCCTCTTTTTCTGAATGCAGAACAACCTATTTGCTATCGTTCATGTCTGTACCACTGAAGTGATTGTGGCTCAAACAACTTCCAAACTCCATTTGGTTAAGTGAATAAATAAATGGACCCGTTTAGTCCATAGAACAACCTTGTGAAAAGGGTTTTCTTTTCACCTTCTCTCAAAATTCCTAGGAAAAGGGTTCCCTTTGTGAAAAGGGTTTTCGCATTTAGAGAAAGAAGGCACATGCTATTTAAATTTGCTGCAACTTGTGGTCATGAAGATCAACTTAAAATGGTTCATGTTCCTCATTTATTTTGCCTAGGAGAAAGCTCCATTGTTCTTATATACTGTTAATAGAGTTCCGTGGATTCTGTCCCCCCTGTGTGAGTACCTCAAATCCTTGTTTTTAGTTTGCTGGGTGTCCGTGTAGTACCTATTATCCAGCTTGTTTTCTTTTTCATTAATTTATGGTGTGTAAACTTTTGACCCTATTGTGATACACCTATATGTAACCACTAAGATTTTAGGCCGCAGATGATTTTCTTTGTTCTGTAATATTTCTAAGCATGCCACAGTCTTTTGTTCAACTCAAGTCTCAGATAGTATGTGAGAGACAGATGCCCTTTTTCCTGACTTTGGACATCCTCTTTTGAACCATGCTGTGCAGAAGGAACAAAACAGTTGGACTTGGATTTTTTATGGGGATCTTTCTGAATCTACATGACAAACTGCACCTTTTGTCTAGAGTGACATGAAATTTTAATGATGGTAACTATAGGTAAGGCTGAGGTTCAGGAAGAATGGAAGGAGACTTAGGGAGGAAAAATAGAGAAAGACCATGGAATGGCAGAGTATAACCAACAAAATATCTCTCTTCCTTTTTCTACCTCTTGATGGTACTTGTATTGTGAACAATGATTAGTTTATTAATAGTCAAATGTAGAATTTTGAATCTTAAAGGGAGCCTAGACTCAGTGGTCTCTTTCTCTTGCACATATACATATAAATAAAGAAAATATAGTAAGTAGTGACTTGCACAACTAGTGAAAAGAACAACAGACTTGGAATAGCCAGTTTATGCTTTCAGTGGTCATTTGCTTTCCTTTACTTACCAAATAATAAATAGCTATTGGGACCCTATGGCATGTATATGCACGTCCTCAAATAGTACCAAGATGAGGTCAGAGTGATACAAGAGGCATAGGTTTCAAATGAATTTTTAGTTTGTTATAAACTTTTAAAAAATTACTCATGTGAGCCAAAATCAGTGGTCACTTGTTATGTAGATGCTAGGCAAAAATGATAAAATAGTTCAGATCTTTCAAAATCACCTTTCAGAAATTTATTTTATCTCTGCTTTTTCTGGGCTACATTTTTTTAAAATATATATTTATTGTCCATAATGAGTTACATTATTTAGTGGGCAAACCATGCGTTGGGCTACATTTTTTAAGTTCTATGAAATTGTTCTAAATGGACCCTTTGATAATCTGACTTGTGATGGAGAACTAGGCTGAGATAAATGAGGTTAGCTGAGCAGTTGGAAAGGGTTAAAGACAATATTTGGAAGTATGAATGGGGAAGTTTAATGGGTAGAGACTCAAATAGAATGGAGTTGATGTGCTCTGGAATCTGAATTTGAGTAAATATTATTGGCTCTTGGGTAAAAGACACATTATTAGTAGAAAGGAGTGTTCCTTTCTTTGTTTATAGCTTGAGGGTTATTTCTTTTTCATTATTATTTTTGGCAATTTCATACATGTATATAGTATGTTTTAGCCATATTTAACCCCCATTAACCTCTCTTACCCCTCCCACTAGCAACTCCTTCCCAACTAATCTCCTTTCTCTTGTGTGCCTTTGTGTGTGTGTGTGTGTGTGTGTGTGTGTGTGTGTGTGAGAGAGAGAGAGAGAGAGAGAGAGAGAGAGAGACAGAAAGACAGACAGACAGACAGACAGACCCACTTAAATTAAATTAAATTGGGGTTGTTTGTATGAGCATGTGTGTGTGGTAATTTGCTGGAGTATAGTCAACTTCTCAATGGGAATACTACTAAATAGTCATGAACTGCCAATAGTTACTATGACAGGAGTAGGATCTTGTGGCCTCTGTTCACATGGTTCTTAGCACATGCATCTGTGTACACATGAACATACACCACACAGCCATATCAAACCACATATATGTCAAAAAGTTAAGTGCTGCATAAATCTAACATGTATTAATACTGATGATGAAAATGAAATTTTTTCTTAAGATAATGAGCTTTTTATGTAGTGCCAGGAATATCTCATGAGATCTGTCTAAATACATGGATTTTCAAAATAGTGTTACCTTGTTGCTTTCTGTATTAATGACTTCTTTCATGTATAGCTTAAAAAGGGAATGTTTAAAATCCATATTTTTTGTAGTAATTGAAGATGAACAACTTTGAAACATAATTCTGCATTTAAAGTATAATGAGGAAGGGGCTAGGAAAGATGGCTCAGCAGTTCAGCCCTCTTACTTGCAAAGGCCTGGGTTTGTTTTCCCAGTACCCACATAAAACCAGGTACACATAATGGTAGATGTGTCCAGTTTGTTTACAGTGGCAGGAGGCCCTGGCACACCCATGGTTTCTCTCTCTCTTTTTTCCCTCTCTAGTGAATAAAAATATTAAGAAATATGAGGAAGAGTTTTTAGTACTGGATTTTCAGTTATGATATAATCAGGTAAGGAATATCTTTTTGTTCAATTTTACATTCTTCCATCTAGCTACTTGAAAAGCAAAAATGCACAAAGAAAAAAGTATCCACTGTCCTCTCAACTCTTCCTTTTTGTATAGGAAGCTTGGCTTTCTCCTCTACGCCTTAACTCCCTAACATTAGACCAGGTGTGATCCTTCAAGTCTCAGCATGGATGTCATTTCCTCAGGGCAGTTTTCTTGATACTTATGCTATACTTATACTATAATAGGTAGATTGTCCTTAATGCTTTCCACATGCTATTATGACACTGAAAATTCAGTTTTATTACTCTTTTCAATGTCTGTCCAAATATGTTGTCAGCTCTGTTAATAGCCAGGACTATTTCATTGCCTGGCCTACAGTATCCTTTTAAGGAGATTCTTCAAAATTTATCATTTAGCTATAAGTAAACAACATTTTGGTTTTTTCACATTTTTATGCCTGTATAAGTATATTTGTATATGTTTTCTTATTAGACTGGAGGTTTATATGTATGTCTTAAGTTTTTAAGTTAATGTGTAAGATAAAAAAATTGCCCTTTAGCTTACAAATATAGTACCATCTCAGTAAGTTGCTAAAGCCAATTTTTCCTTTTAGAATTCAATGATAAAATTCTATTTGCAAACAGTGTTAGGGACCTCTGTAGAGGTATCTGAGGTAATGCAAACATAGACTCTAATATGCCTTCTTAGTAAGCTCTCTGCTGGGCACATTTGTATTCCAGCTGTGGACCCACTTCGTGTCTAATTCCCTCTTCAGAGATCTAGCTTTGGATGGGTGGTTTCTACTTAGACAGAGCTTCTATCTTAAAGAATTACCTGAAATTTTATCTGGCTAGTCTTGAATAGTCTTTTCGCTTCTGAGTTGGTGGCATTTGCAGCTCTTGGCTGTCATTCGGCATGGACTTACTTATCATTTTGTGACTATTCTCCGAATCTGCTTGTGTGTGTGTGTTCTTCCTAGACAACCTGAGTGTTAGATCACTGAAGATGTCTTGTTTTTTGTGCTCTTCAGTTTTTTCCTGACCCATATTTTCACAGTAGTTTATTATTTTGTTATAAAAATGTGCTCCCCTAATTTTATAGCATGAATCTTGAAGAGAATTTTTTTTTTTGATGTGTCTTCCTCAATCACTCTGCCCCTTACTGTTTTGAGACAGGGTCTCTCGCTCATCCTGTAGTTCACCAGTTTGGCCAGACTGGTTGCAACAATCCCTAGGGATGCTCCTGTCTCTGCCTTCTCTGCGCTGCGTGGTGTGTGTCACTGTGCTTGGGTTTTTATGTGAGTGTAGGTCCTCATGGCATTTATGGCAAGCACTTAGGCATTGCGCTATCTCACTGGCCCTGAATTCTGTTTTACTGCTTATGTCTACCACCTGACACTGTGGCACTAGTGAACTGTATGCAAATAGCCCAAGAAACTTGGTAACTTCAGGAAGGCTTACGGTCCATGTCAGCACAGATTTCTGAAGGTATAGCATAAAGTGAGACTTGTTTGGTAGGGAAGAGAAATTTACAAATATTGGAGGCAAGTGTTTACCTGAGCCATTCTAAGTGATTTTTCAAGCAATTCTCTTTCAAATATATTAGAAAAATTCTTAGGAAGTTGAATTTATTTATTTTTTGAGGCAAGGTCTTTTTAGTGTATAGCTCCGGCTTACCTTGGATTTGGGCTTTCCATCCTGCCTCAGCATCCCAAGTTCTGGAATTATAGGCATGTGTAACCATGCCTAGTAAATTGATTTTAAAAAAATATATTAGGGTGTGATGTTTATTAAGTACTTGATTTATTCTAGTGGTTTGAGTGAAAAATAGTCTTCTTGCTATATGGATTTGGATCTAATGTCAGCACTCAGAAGCAGAGGCAGAAGGATATTGAGTTCAAAACCAAGTAGGGCTGTATAGCAAGTTAAAGGACATCCTAGGATACTATATGTTGCGGTCAGCTTTCTAGTTGCTATGCAGAAAGAACCCAAACAAAAGCAGCTTGTGGAGGAATGGGTTTATTTGGCTTATGAACTCGAGGGAAGACTCCGTCCTGGCAGGGAAAACGATGGCATGAGCAGAGGGGTGGACATCGCCTCTGCCACAACACTGGAAATAGCGGCAGGAAGGTGTGCCAAACACTGGCAAGGGGAAAACTGGCTTATAATCCCCGTAAGCCTGCCCCCAACAACACAGATCCATTGAGGTTGTAAAGTCCAAACTGCCATCAGCTGAGGATCAGTCACTGAGAACACATTCATTTGTTTGTGTTGTAAAATCCAAACTGCCATCAGCTGAGGATCAGTCACTGAGAACACATTCATTTGTTTGTGGGGGATACCTGGTTCAAACCATGACAGTCCGCCCCTGGCCCCCACAAACTAATAATCATACATGATGTAAATACAGTGTGTTTAGCTCAACTCTTAAGTCTTCACAGCTTTCAATTGAGCCATAATACCAAAAATAAAACCGTAATGGCACAGAACATTTATACTGCAAAACATGAGGCACAGCAAAAACAGATTGAACCAATACAAGATTTTATTTTTTAAAAATATTTCATTTATTTATTTGCAAGCAGAGAGATTCATAGAGAGAGGGGGGGAGGGAGGCAGAGAGAGGGAGAGAGAGAGAGTATATAGGTGTGCCAGGGCCTCCAGCCACTGCAAATGATCTCCAGACACATGCACCACCTTGTGCATCTGGTTTATGTGGGTACTGGAGAATTGAACCTGGGTCCTTAGGCACTGGAGGCAAGTGCTTTAACCTTTGAGCCATCTCTCCAGCCCAATAAAAGATTTTAAACAAGCAGAGAAACCTCAATCTCTAACTCCAAGTTCAGTGATTCTAATAACAAGTCTCTTGGAGATTTGATTCCGCCCCTCCAGCTTGGCTACTCACAGTCCCTGAAAATTTCATCCAGTGCTGGCAGCTCGCCTTGGCGCACCCATCCATAGTTCTGGAATTCTTTGGGTCTCCATTGCAACCCACAGTTCATCCTCATGGCTTCATTGGGCTCCATGCAGGCAACCTAGCACACCTGCTTCACACGCCGATGGCCATTAAAAAAAAAAAAAAAAACTGTTGCAAATCCAGTGACCCTTTTGTTATACTCCACAGAACCAGGTGGGTTGCCAACTTGTTAATCCAGGGAACAGAGCATTCAGAACCCTTACTTCAAAGAGTCCACATTCTTCCTGTTGTTCCAATGCAGACCAGCTGGCCCAACCTCAATGGTTGTGGTCTCTCAAGTAATTGCAGGTGAACGGACAGCAGTTTCGACCCAAAGATCTTTCTTTCTGTGCCATCTCCATCTGCTCACACCAGTCCATCTTTACGTAAAACAACCCTGCACAGGTTCCCAGGACACAGGCAGGCAGAACACAGCAAGCCTCTCACACAAACTGCTTCTGGCACAGAAGCAAAGTTCTTTCTCCCCCTTGTAAGCCAAACCTCACAGTCCATAGTTCTCATTACATTCAGGTCTTTAAACTCTGACCAGAATGATCCATCACGCTGTGCTTACAGCACTGTGAGGCGTCTCTTAGGCTGAGATTTCAAACCCGTCCATATTTCTCCTGCATATCAATTCCAAAATGCCAAAGCCACAGAATCAGGGTTCTACTAGCAACAGATGACCCCACATCCTGGTACCAAAACTGTTACAGTCAGCTTTTTAGTTGCTGTGCAGAAAGAACCCAAACAAAAGGGGCTTGTGGAGGAATGGATTTATTTGGTTTATGGACTCGAGGGGAGACTCCATCCTGGCAGGGAAAACGATGGCATGAGCAGAGGGGTGGTCATCACCTTCGCCACAGCACTGCAAACAGCGGCAGGAAGGTATGCCAAATACTGGCAAGGGGAAGCTAGTTTATAATCCCCATAAGCCCACCCCAACAACAGAGCTCCATCGAGGTTGTAAAATCCAAACTGCCATCATCTGAGGATCGATTACCCAGAACACATTCATTTGCTTGTGGGGGACACCTGGATCAAACCATGTCACTATATTGAGACTGTACAACTTACTTTTAATTAGTTTCTTTCTTAGAGCTAGCTCTAATATTCAGGTAGACACAGCATTCAAGTTCCCAGTAATTGTAACAGGTGATTCAAATTTGATATGAGGTAACCAGAACCCTATTTTTCTCTTGTCAAAGAAATTATAAACTGCTATTCTTAATATTAGCTAGTTGAGTGAGCTTTATTCCATGTAACTGCTCATCTTACTGTGTAAATGTGACGTGCAGGTTGCATTGATGCTTTCTGTTTGTTTAGGTACAAAGAGGATGGAGAAGCTTTGTTAATTTTGCTCCCTTCTGAAGAACAAGGGATGGTGCAGCAGCTTCTCCAGAAGAAGGTACCTGTGAAGGAAATCAAGTAAGAGCTAATTGTTATATTATTTTTTAGGAGGATCAGAGAAAATTAGGGAAAGTATAGAGTTGCTACATATTCTCTGCCCTACATATATATAGTCTTCCCAATATCTGCATCTTCCAATAGATTGGTGTATTTGTAACAGTTTATCAACCTCCATTGACTCATCTGTGTCACCGAAAGTCCAGAGCTCACATAGGGTTTCTATTGGTGTTGGTGTAGATTATTGTGTAGGTTTATACATCTGTAATGACATGTATCCATTGTTGCAATATCATGTGCAGTATTTTCATTGCCATGGAAAATCCGTGTTCTATTATTCCTATGCCCACCTTTGCCTCTGTGGCAAACCATGGTCTTATTCCATCTACTTAGTTTTGCCTTTTTGAAGGTCATATAGATTTTCCAGATAATGTACATTGAAGCTTTATCCATGTCTTTTCTTGTCTTAACACTCCATTTCTTTTCACTGCTGAGTAATGTTCTACATTTATCCATTCACCTACTATAGAACATTGTAATCATTTACAAGTTTGGGCAAATATAAGTATCCATGGTACATGTTTTTTGTGTACACTTACATTATTTTTCCCTTGAGTAAATACCAAAGAGCATGATAGCTGGATTGTTTGTAAAGGGTGTTTGGTTTTATAAGAAAATGGACAATTTATTCTGAAGAAAGCTGTATTATTTTGCATTCCAATTCACAACCCCCATCCTTGTCAGCCTGTAGGATGTCACTGCTTTGGATCTTGGCTGTTCTAATGTGTGTGTATTGCTGTCTCATTGTTTGCGTTTCTCTGATGACACAGATATAGCATCATGTCATACACATATTTCATATCTATATATCATTTTTGGGGTAAGTTTCTTAAGGTCTCTAGCCCATTTCTGAGTTAGGCTATTTGTATTGAGCTTTCCTTATTCTTCATGTGTTTTGGGATAGCATATTTATCAGATGTCTTTTGCATGTATACTTTTGTCCCTCTGTGGTTGTCTTTGCATGCTCTTGACACTCTTTTGTAATGCTGATGGTTCTATTTTATTCTTTTTAATTTAAAAAATATTTATTTAAGAGAGAGTATGTGTGTGTGTGTGAGAGAGAGAGAGAGGGAGAGAGAGAGAGAAAGAGAGAGAGAGAGAGAGAAGCAGACAGAATGAGCACACCAGGGCCTCCAGCCACTGCAAAAAACTCCAGACACATGTGCCACCTGTGCATCTGGCTTAATGTGGGCACTGGGGAATCAAACTTGGGGCCTTCTGTTTTGCAGGCAAATACCTTAACCACTAAGCCATTTCTTCGGCCCTTAAATTTTTAAAAAATATATTTTTATTTATTTGAGAGAAAGTGAGCAAGAGAGAAAGAGGCAGAGAGAGAGAGAAAGAGAGAGAGAGAGAGAGAGAGAGAGAGAGAGAGATTGTACTGAGGAATCAAATCAAATGCTGGTCTTTCTGCTTTGTGGGCAAATGGCTTAACTGCAAAAGCATCTCTCCAGCCCTACTTTGAAAATTTTTTTCGTCTCTTACCTTAAAGTCAGCCTCTCAGAAAGTCTTAGTATATGGACAAAATGTAGACAAGTTCTTTGCCATGGAATACAAATGGCCTTTAGTCTAAGTAGAGTCCTTGTTCTTTCTCATCTGAAACCTAATGAGTAGTCTTTTCTGTCCACATTGCTATGGGAGCTTTTTTATATATAGTACACCACCAGCAGGGCTGCCCGCTCTGGAGGAAGGTTTTCCTCTCTCAGTTAGTACCTGGAAGCACACTAACTAATTTGCCCAAGAAGAATGTCTCTTACTTGATTCCTAATCTGATTAAGATGACAACAGAAACCTTCACTCTGGTCTTCTGAGCCCACAACAGAATAAATTGTACATTAAGTTTTACTTATAGAACCATAATCCTATTTGAGAGTTACAGACAAGAGGATTCTGAGTTCAAAGCTTCCCTGGACTACAGAGTGAATAGCCTTAGTGAGACCATGTTTCAAGTAAGAGGGCTGGCGATATAACTCTTTGCCTACTATGTGCAAAGCCTTAGGTTCAACCTCCAGCACTGCAAAATCAACACAGAATAGAGCAAAAGCTTTATTCATAACGTTATAAGGTTGGCTCCAGCATCTCCAAACTTTTCAAAATCCCCCCACAAACCAGTTTCTGAACCACACCATCCCATCAAGCATTTTTTTTTTTTTTATCAGTGATCCCACTTCTGGTACCAACGCTGTTAATTATCTTTGCCAATACTGGAAAGATCCATCTTAATGGTGGTATTTTGGCTTACAGGTTTCTGACGTTCAGTCCATCATGGCAGAGATGGCCTGGCTGAGTGGAGTAGTTCCCCTAGTGGTGGCCAGAAACCAGAGAGAAAATGCCTGAAGTTGATGTAACTAATTTGAACAAAGCCCATTTTATGAATGCTTTTCATAGATTAGGCACTCACTGTTGTGAGTAACATCACTGCAATTGTTGACGTCATCTAGATTTTCTGTATATTCTCTTGTAGAGGTTTTACACAGATTAAAATACTTATATCTATGATCCACATTGAATTTTTTATTGACAATTTTCAAATGTACATAATATCTTTTGAGTTTTTTTGTTGAAAGTTTAAAGTCTTTGTCTAGATTCTTGTTTTTGCATGTGAGTGTCTGATTCCAGCATCTTTTCTTTGAAAGATGAACATGACACCATTATGTTGCTTTTGCTCCTTTGTCAAAGATTAGTTGACTATATATTTGTGGCTCTATTTTTGAAGTCTCTATTCTTTTGCTTTGTTCTATTTATTCTGCCTTCATTACTATGGCTTTATAGTACATCTTAAGCCTGAAGGTGCTAATTCTCCAACCTGTTCTGTTCAGTGTTGTGTTTGCTTTTCCATATGTACTTCAGATTTACTTTGTTGTTACCCACAAAATAACTTGTTGGGTCTACAAATTGACTGTGGGTTGAAATTTTGAGGTCAAAAGATTTTTTTTCACCAAGTCAGGTGTGGTGGCACACTTGTTTAATTTCTGTACTTGGGTAGGAGGATCACGGTGAGTTTGAGGCCACCCTGAGACTACATAGTGAATTCCAGGTCAGCCTACCTTGAAAAGCAAACAAAACAAAACATACCAACAAACAAAATTACCTCTGTATGTTTTGAGATTTTCTTTAATAAAAAAGAAAAAAACCATCCATTCCCCTTTGCCCCCTTATCCAATTCCCATTTTGCAAGAAGAAAATGATTCAGTGAAAATTAAGAAAGCAAGTGGAGCCTGACATGTAGACTCTTGTAAATAATTCATTCTTTTCTATAGCCTAGTTGAGGAAAATTTTAAGTAATGTTTCTGTTAAACCTAATTTCTATATAGGCAAATCAGTATTTATATGTATTAGCTACTTGTTTATGAAATGAAATTGATTTTATTATATGATTGAAAACAAAATTGACATTAGATTTCATTTAATCCCTTTCACTAATTCATTTCAGATAATTTCAATAATTGAAGCTACTTTCAAGCTTTATAGAATTAAGAAGCAACCATTGCTAATTTGGTGCTAATTTAGGTATCCTTCATTCAGTCAACACGGGCTATTTAGAAAACAAATTCTTTCCTTCTATGTTATTCATAACATGTATGTGAATTCAGATTTCAATGTCCTATAATACTGGTCTCTTTGGACTATCAATAAGAAATAATGTTAAATATTTTTAAAGTCATACTGAGGAAAATAGGAAAATGTGGCATACTATTTATTATTTCTAAAATTGAGATTTCTTAGTTTAACTATTATTTTTTTTATTAAAAAGAATCAATCCAGAAAAACTTATAGATGTCCAGAAAAAATTGGAATCCTTTTTAGCCCAAGATCAAGATTTAAAAGAAAGAGCTCAAAGGGTAAGTTATCTTTGAATTGGATTGGTTGGGGGTGGTGAGGTGCAGTGAATAATGAAGTTAAATTTCATTAGTTTCTGTTGCTTTGGTGTTGCATCATCATGTACCTCAAGGGTCAACCAGTGTAATTTTAAATAAATAAGTCTTGATTACTTTCTAAAATTTCAAAAAGTATTTCTTTTTTCTTTTTTAAAATTTATTTGCAAACAGAGTGAATTGGGTGCTTCAGGGCCCCTAGCCCCTGGAAATGAACTCTAGATGTATGTGCCATTTCATGCATCTGGCTTTTACATGGGTACTGGGGAATCAAACCTGGGCTGTTAGTCTTTGCAGGTAAGCGCCTTATCTGATGAGCCATCTCTCAGGCCCCCAAAAGTCTTTCTTATAGCAACCTGTATATAGTTTTGTCCAAGGCATAGGGAAATTTTGCTCTAAGACAAATTTTCATCATGTAATGGCTTCATGTCTAGTATACTTGATAGACTTAACTTTATTTCTTTAGTAAAATTGTTCTAATTTCTGATTGTGTTTCCCCCCCCCCCCCAAGGTAGGGTCTCTCTCTAGCTCAGGCTGATATGGAATTCATTATGTAGTCTCAGGGTGGCCTGGAACTCACAGCAATCCTCCTACCTCTGCCTCCCAAGTTCTGGGATTAAAGGCATGTACCACCATGCCTGACTGAAGAAATTAATAAATTATATTAGGTTAAATTCCTAGGAAATGTAGATTTCTTGTAATTTTTTTTCAGAAATGAGATTTTAACCTGTAAATATGACTTAATATTCTCAAATTGTTTTCTTAGACTTAAAAATAAGACAAATGTTATTTATTGCTTGCCATATGACATTTTGAAACATGCATACATTCTAGAATAGCTAAGTAAAATTAACATGCTATCTTAAAATTAGTTATTTGTGGTAGGAAAATTCAGTCACTTAATTAAATTTTCTCTTTTAGTTAATTGTGTTTAATAGTTGATTCTTTGAAAAAGGAACTAGTGAAATAATTTTCTGTGCTTTCTAATCTAGTCCCATGTAGTCTTCATATTACCAACTATGAGCACCTATTTCCTATTTTTCGCATTTTTAGCGGCTGTAGTTATACGATCTTGGATTCTCCCATAGCATATCAGCAATGAACTTGAGTAGAAATTTGGAGATCAGCTTCTACTTCAGCACATACAGGAATTAGGAGGGAGAAAATAATGAGAAGATGTAGAATGATGTTGATGGAGTATAGGCAGAATGACATTGTATTGTTAGGCTAAAAGCCTGGTTTATATAGCCTTGAAAGTGGATACTCTCAGCAGATAAGTGAATTTTATTTCAAGATCAAAACTTCTGTTACTTACTGTATATTTTAGCAAATAGTCATGTGCTTAAAATGACAGACTAAAATTTGAATGATTACTGTGTGTTAGGCCCTATTTCAAATGGGTATTCAAATGCACAGTGTTGATCTTTCCAACCTATAGGGTATGTGGTATGCATTTGACCTTATAAATGATTAAATGCTGGCTTGAGAAATTTAAAGTTGTCTAGGGGCATAAAAATTATTAAACATGGCACGCTTAGCCATGGAACACCCTCACAAGATAGGAAGAGGCAAGGAAACTTCCTTTTGTGAACCTTTCAGAGGAAACAAGGGTCTTGATTTTTGGCTTCTACAGCCATGAGAATAAATTTTTGTTATTTTCATGCACCCCATCTCCATGAAAAAGTGGCAGTGATTTAGGATCAGTTTGGATCAGTCCATGTCTCCCTCCTTTTTTTTTCTCCTCCTCTCCTTTGTGCTTGTACTTACTTGCTTTGGAAACTCTCTTCAGCGGAGCTACATCTCTAGCCCTTGGTTTTTTGAGGCATTGGTCTTGCTTTGTAGTTCGTGTTAGAATTGAACTTACTCTGTAGTCCAGGCTGGACTTGAATTTACAATCCTGACTCAGCCTCCTGGGAACTAGGACTATAGGAGTGTGCCATTACTTAATTAAGTGTGCTTAATTTTTTGAGCATGCACCTACTTGTGTGCATGATTTTTTTCCCTAGGAGTCATTCATCCAGCTAGGAGTTAATTTTCTTTTAGAAACTCTTGGAATAATATCCACATTAACACACCCACAAACATAAACGCTAATAATCTTGTGATGTACTTCATGAGTAGGATGCCATTCAGTTATATAGTCAGGATATAAAATATGTTATAAGGATGTTCTTTTATTGTTTAATGTATATAGTAGTGAACCTTCCAGAAAAAAAATATTGAGTAGTTCCTTGAAATAAATGATTTATTGGATGCATTAGATGGTTTAACAGAGTGGCTAACAGAATTGCTAGCTAGTTAGTTTCATTGAAGTGATTCTTGTAGCTTTTTTATTCAATTGTTTTATTTCTTTGTAAGAGAAGAGAGAGAGAATGGAGAAGGGGGGAAGTGGGTGGACCAGGGCCTCTAGCTGCTACACACAAGCTCCAGATGCATGCACCTCTTTGTGCATCTGGCTTTATGTGGGTACTGGGGAATTGAATATAGGTCACTAGGCTTTGCCAGCAAGTCCCTCAACTGTTGAGCCATCTCGCCAGCCCTTTTGATTATGATCTTGAGAGAACAAAAAAGGATAAGCAACTGGTGTGATTTTTGGAATGTAGAGGAAATGAAATTTCTTGGCAAATAGAAACACTGCCATTTGTTAAATCCTAAACACCAAGGAGTTTAAATCTGGAGGAAATGAAATTTGAACTGGCACAATTCATTGTTTCTCATGACTTTGGAGACAAAATGATTTGTTTGGAGATTAGTTGGGTAAAAAGGATTAAGCATAAGGCTGGAAGAAAATGTGAAGTTTAAGAAATATGGAATGAAGGGTTAAATTAATTTTATAAAATTATTTTTAAATAGTATTTGATTAGGTGTATTTTGTTATATTAATTTTAAAAAATTGACAAAGGACCAGGATATTTTATTTCTTGTTTGTATAGCTTTGGCATGAATGTAGTTTTATTTTGTTAAGAAAAATAATGGAAGAAAAAATTTTTCCAGATTGAAGCTTTGTAATATTTCTGTCATAATTTAGCTCACTTTTATAGTGAAATTTTATTTTATTGAAAAACATATCTTTTGACTGTTATAGTAATATCAATAATAAACACTTGTACCTACTGGATTTTAGAAAATACAATAGGTGTTCCATATGTGTTTCTCATTGTCATAATAATGAGTGGAAGGAATAGTTAATTATCTTTTTGATACATGAAAACATTGCCACGTAGAAAAATAAATTTAAAAAGAAATTTGTTCGCCTAATAAGATCCCATCTGTATTATTCTAATGCTTACCTTGTCTCCCTAAATATTAACTAATAGGTTAGATTTTAGGAAGCAGAAATTTTGTGTTTGGTTACTTGGTAAAAAGAGATGCAAGTTGTTAAAAATACTATAGTTTAAAAGGTAAATTTTCTTTTTTTTTCTTTTCTTTTTTTTGGGTTTTTCAAGGTAGGGTCTCACTCTAGTCCAGGCTGACCTGGAATTCACTATGTAGTCTCAGGGTGGCCTTGAACTCATGGTGATCCTCCTATCTCTGCCTCTCGAGTGCTGGGATTAAAGGCGTGCGCCACCACGCCCGGCTAAATTTTCTTTTTTTTTTTCTGTGCATGCTTAAAAAGCAAGAGCTGTGCTGATCTATTGAGGTCTTTCACTATTACTAAATTTATCCCTTTGTTAGTTTTCAGTGTCTGTTACATTCTATTTACCCTTTATTTTACAGTGTTTTGTCTCCTACATACGTTCAGTATATCTTATGAAGAATAAAGAAGTATTTGATGTTAGCAAGTTACCTCTTCCTGAATATGCACTGTAAGTATTCATGATAGTTACATAATAAAGCAAGAAGAATTGTTGTCAGCCTTTTCCTCTGAGAGTCCTAGTTGAAACCATCCGTGTTTTTACCTTAAACAAAAATCTGTTGAATATCTACAGAGAAAGAGTAAATCTATAGAAAATTAGCTTGGTGTTCTTGTTGTTAGGAAGAAGGTTCCTATGTGTAAATTCTGTGTTCTATTTTCTGTTTTGATTTTTTTTTATAGGTACTTGCACTTACTGTTGCCAGATATTCCTACTTAGTGACTCAGGTTACCTTTGTGTGAAATGGAGTGGGCTGTTTTTTTCAATTATTTGAGGGATTCAAGCAACAAAACCCATACAACCTTTTTACTTATAAAGATGGAAAGTATCTTCTCTCCCTCCCTCCCTCCCTCCCTTCCTCCCTCCCTCCCTCCCTCCCTCCCTCCTTCCTTTTCTCCCCCTCCCTTCTTCCCTTCCTCCCTCTATTCCTTTCTTCCTTTCTCCCCTCTTTCTTTTTCTTCCTCTTTTTAAGGAAGACTTATATGTGGGAATTGCATTGGCAAAACCCTTTAGAAGTTCCCTTGAGCTTCGTCCCATTTTGAATGTCAGCGTGACATTTCTCAGATGAAGTGTGTTTACTACGCAAAGTTTGTATGTTTGGTTTGTTCTCTAGGAATCAGTGCCTTTATCTTTAAATGGAGTTGAACAGAAATTTTGACCTGGATGAACTGCTGGTTTCTATTCTTTAGATGTTGAGACAGCAGCACGAGGCCACTGACTTTCCATTTAAATTATGGATGGAAAGCCATATGCCATGTAAACCTGTTTTTATTTCCTTATTTTTGTTTACCAGTTCCTAGTTATACCATTTTGCATATGATTTATGTTTTTAATTTTTTTGTGATCTGTGTGAACTTCAGTTTTGACTTTTTGATTGTTTTAGCTGGAGTATTTGCAAATGAGGGGAATGGGCCTTTAGCACGGAGGCCCTTACTTATTAGGAACTGTTTTTTTGTATCAGAATCTAGTACATGTCATTCTTGCAGCTGAAGACGACTTGCTTTTTGTGATACTCAGAAAGGCAGAAATTTAACTTGAGCTTAAATTATCAGTCAAGTTTACATTTGCATTTTTAGTTTTTTGTGAAAATTTAGATGTGTAATTACCCTTGAAGTATGTAATTTCTTTTAGAAGCTTTTGGTGCCTAAAGCAGTGCTATACATGTAAAATACAAGGTTTAAAAAAAATTACTAAGGGAACACTTTGAAGGGGTAGAGATCTAGGGTAAAGGAGCTTGCCTTACCTGCATGAAGTCCTGGCACATTTCTGAAATCCCAAGTACTTCATGTAATTAATTAATTATATCTTTACAACAACTGCAATTGACCTAGCAGGTCAATTTTGAGGATGCTTAGGCTGAGAGTTGAATTAGAAATGGAGTCTAGTACTTGAACTTGTTTATCTTATTTCTATTTCAGTGCTTTGTGTTTCATACCATGTTACTGCTCTTGAAGATAAGCTGGGTGTCGAAATGTTTTTGGACAAATACTTAGTGCTTTTTGGTTTTCCTTTTGCACCATTTTATCTGTTAGTATTGTTATGTCTCAGAGGAACTTTTTCTTTACAAAAAAGCTTTTAGAAATAGATCTAGAGAAACTATTCCATAATACCATAGCCATACCATCACTATACTGAGATTTTTTTTTCATTTTTTTTCCATTTAAAGGTCTCTTGGTCTTGCTGTTGCACCAAGGGTAAGATTTCTTCAGAAAATGGAGAAACAGCCCACCAAAGAATTGATAAAGAGTCAAGCCACTGAAGAAATTCAGCGAAGGGCTCCCACCCTCACCAATGATGACGTGGAAGAATTTAGAGCCTATTTCAGTGAGAAAATGTCAATTTTTCAGAAAAGTGGGAAAGCACTAGAAGGGACAGAATACAGACTGGCTCATGGTGATAGTGATGAAGAACAGGAAGAGGAGGAGGAAGATGAAGAAGAAATGGAAGAGAAACCGGGAAAAGCAAAAGCATTTCAAACTGAATCTGTTCCCCACGTTAATGACACACAGAAGGTCAAGGAAGTTCCTATGCAGTTCTTGGACAGAAATGATGATGAGGATGAGCGTGATGCTGAGTTCCTTACGGTGAAGCGGTGTGATGTTTTTGGTTTGGAACTTAAGGAGAATGAAGCATTACAGGCAAGTTTACTCCCAGTGGAGAGTATTCCATTGTGCTTTCTTAATGTGTACTACTTGTTGTCTTTGGGGAACTCAGACTAATTTCGAGCGGGACTGGAAAGATGTCTCAGCAGTTAAAGCTACTTTCTTGCAAAGCCTTGTGGTCTAGGTTTGATTCTCCAGTAAACACACATAAAGTCAGATGCACAAAGTAGTTTAGGCATCTGGAGTTTGTTAACAGTAGCAAGTGGCTATGTCAAGATCAATCAGAGAGCTGTTGGTTTCCTCCATAGCAGTCATACTGCTATTGCACCAGTGGTTACATCATGCTTGGCTTGTTGGTTGTGTGGCTTGCAGGTTACTGGTTAATCTTGATACCTTGAATGGAATGAAAGCCATCTCTAGGAGCTTTGTAAAATCTAGATCTAGATTTTTGCAGAGATGATCCCCTCTGGATATAAGTTAAATAATCTCATAGCCTAGGGGCTCTGATGGAATAAAAAGAGAAAAAAGGAAAAGCTCTCTGGTTCAGGGATTTGCTCTAAACTGGCTGCTTCCAGGCATTGTTTTGTTCTGTCATGTTCTGTCCACCATAGTAGACTGAAACTTAGCCAAAATCAGTATTTCTTTCCTTAAGTTGTTTTGCTTAAGTATTCTGTCTTGGTGATGGGAAGTCTAGCACAGTTTATTAAAATTAATTTGTATACCAAAAAAATTTATTTGTATACCTTTTCAGAAATATAAAGGAATAGTTTAAATAATGAAGGAATAGGATAATTTTATAAATGTATGTGAATGTTCCCTATGAGTAGAGTATATGTTTTTAAGTTCATCACTTATCTAGCATTAACAAAACATCTGGGCTGGGCATGGTGGCACACTCCTTTAGTCCCAGCACTTGGGAGGCAGAGGTGGGAGTATTGCCACGAGTCTGAGGACAACCTGAGACTACATAGTGAATTACAGGTCTGCCTTGTCTAGAGTGAGATCCTACCTTGAAAAACCAAAAAAAAAAAAAAAAGGATCTGGGAAGAAAAAAAGAGAGAGAGAAAAAAAGATGGGGGGGGGGTGGAGGTGGAGAGGTTGCTCAGTGGTTAAGGCACTTGTCAGCATAGCCTAATGACTCAGGTTCCATTCCCCAGTACCCATATAAAACCAGGTGCACAAAGTGGTATCTGATGTTCATTTGCAGAGGCTAGAGGCCCTGGTCTGCCCCTTTTCTTTCTCTTCCTATATCTCTATCCCTCCCTCCCTGTAAATAAATAAAAATATTTTTACAAGATTTGGGGGCTGGAGAGAGATGACTCAGGAGTTCAAGGCACTTGCTTGCAAAGTCTGATGGCCAGGGTTTGGTTCTCCAGTGCCCAATGTAAAGCCAATTGTACAAAGTGGTGCATGTATTTGGCGTTTGTTTGCAGAGGCAGGAGGCCCTGGGATTTCCATTCTTTCTATCTGCCTCTTTTTCTCTGGCTGTCATAAATACATAATTACCTAAATAAATAACTAAATAAATAACTAACTAAATAAATAAATTTGGGCTGGAGAGATTGTTCAGTGGTTAAAGATGCTTGCTTGCAAAGCTTTCCTGCCCTGATTTGATTCCCCAGTACCCACTAAAAGCTAGATGTACAAAGTGACACATGAGTTTGGTGTTTATTTGCAGTGACAAGAAGCCCTGGTGTACCTATACTTATTCTTATTCTATCTGCCTCTTTCTCTATTTTTCAAATAAATAAAAATATTTTAAAAATATTCATGCATATAGAAAGGTGAATGGTAAATTTATATAACAAATAAATAGTAAAACTAACTTTATCTGCCTTTTTTTTTTTTTTTGAGGCAGCATCTCCCTCTAGCCCAGGCTGACCTTGCACTCACTCTGTAGTCTCAGGCTGGCTCGAACTCACTGCAAATCTCCTACCTCTGCCTCCCTAGTGCAGGGATTAAAGGCGTGTGCCATTATGCCTGGAAAAATTAATTTAAGGAACATTGTTCAGTTTTTTTAATAAAACCATTTTATTTATTTGAGAGAGAGAGAGAGAGAGAGAGAGAGAGAGAGAGAGAGAGAGAGAGAGAGAGAGGAGGGAGAATGAGAATGAATCTACTTGGAGTCAAATGATACCTTAATATTCAGTCTTTTGAACACCCAAATATAATAAAACTTTTTATTTATATATCCTTTAATGTCCTTTAGCATGTTTTGATAACTTTAAACACACACTATGCAATATTTTGTTAGATTAATGTCTTATTTGATATTTTTTTTTAATATATATTTATTGTCCATAATGAGTTACATTATTTAGTGGGCAAACCATGCGTTGTTATCCCGAATTCCTCAATTCCCCCCCTCCCCATCCCTGATCAGTTGTATATACTCCTCCGTGGGCTGTCTGTATTAGTCCTTGTGGCAAGGGATCCTGTATATCTTAGTACTCATCCCGGTCTTCCTGGCCCAAGTGTGTTGTTACTGATGGGTGCTATGCCTCCGGACAGTCTCCCCCACCACGGCTCTCACAATCTTTCCGCCCCCTCTTCCGCTCAGTTCCCTGAGTCGTGGTGGGTGAGTAATAAGG